>JAPTHN010000171.1:490293-522891 GCA_026936325.1 Platynereis dumerilii
AGAAAAAGCACTATATAAGGAGCTGGGCAAACGAGTCTCATAGTCTTTGGCAAATTGGTAGACACACAACAGAAAAGTACTGCTCTACAGAGTTGATAATGATGAAAGGCATAAAATTAAATATGATGAGATACACATATTCTCCTGGAATATACAGGGCATAGGTGGTAAATTAGAACTTAATAGTGTACAGCAGCTCCTAGATCCATATGACATAATTTTCCTATTTGAAACTATGAAACTTGACACTTTTAATCCCGCATTTCCAAATTTCCAATTCTTTCATTGCCAGCGAAAGTACCAGCATCCACGTGCTAGACGTCCATCTGGTGGCATTTGTGTTCTAATTATCGCCCATGCTATGCTATGCATAGGGCGATTATGCTTTAGTGCTGAAATCTACTGAAGGGGTGAAATTACCAATGCTGTGGCCTCAACCAGCCAACTCTGGAAGTTCTTATCATATGCATAACACATTGATACCATTGTAGATGTGCACAACAGTTCGTATTTTCAGTTTAATTCAATATTAGAAAATTTACTATTATCAGTTTTAGAGGCTATCAAGGTCCAGAAAGCCTGCATTGTGGTGGCCATTTTCCCTTCCACAGGGTGAGTTTTAGTTCACAGAATGGCCACTGCAAGCAGCTCATACATTACACAAGAGGGCAGCACCTGCAAGTCCTTTGCCACTTCCCCCCTTTGCACCACATTCTATTTCTGGGAAACTCAGCAATTCCTGCATCTCAGTATAGTCAATCTACGGGCAACTTACTATATATTATATAAATCTGTTTTATATTTATGTAAATAAAATACTGGTTATAATATACACTCATGTAAACAAAAGATAGACATATAGATAGATAGATAGATACATAGATAGATAGATAGATACATAGATAGATAGATGCATGGATAGACGGATTGGCAGACAGATAGGATAGATGGATGGGATATACAGTAGGATAGGATAGATGGATAGTATAAACGGATAGGATAAACAGACAGGATAGATAGATAGATAGATGGAGGAATGGATTGACAGATGGATTGATGGATATATGGGTTGACAGACGGACAGGATAGACGGATAGGATAAACAAATAGGATAAACGGATAGGATAAACAGATGGGATAAACAGGTAGGATAAACGGGATAAACAGATAGGATATACGGATGGGATAAACGGATAGGATAAACAGATGGGATAAACGAATGGGATAAACGGATAGGATAAACGGATAGGATAAATAGAAACGTAGATAGATAGATGAATGAATGGATTGACGGATGGATTGAATGATAGATAGATGGATGGATAGACAGATTGACAGCCAGATAGGATAGATGGATAGGATAGATGGCTGGGATAAACAGATAGGATAGATGGATAGTATAAACGGATAGGATAAACAGACAGGATAGATAGATAGATATATGGAGGAATGGATTGACGGATGGCTTAATGGATAGATAGGTTGACAGACGGATAGGATAGACAGATAGGATAAACGGATAGGATAAACAGATAGGATAAACAGATAGGATAAACAGGTAGGATAAACGGGATAAACGGATAGGATAAACGGATGGGATAAACTGATGGGATAAACGGCTGGGATAAACAAATGGGATAAACGGATAGGACAAATGGATAGGATACACGGATAGGATAAACGGGATAAATGGGATAACGGATATGATAAACGGATAGGATAAATGGATAGGATAAACGGATAGGATAACGGGTAGGATAAACGGGTAGGATAAACGGATAGGATAAACGGATATGTTAACGGATAGGATAAACGGTTAGGATAAACGGATAGGATAAACAGATAGGATAAATGGATAGGATAAACAGATAAGATAATCAGATAGGATAAACAGGATAAATGGGATGAACCAATGCTTATGGGGTACTGGATAAACGGATAGGATAAACGGATAGAATAACGGATAGGATTAATGGATAGGACAAATGGGATAAACAGGATAACGGGTAGGATAAAGCGACAGGATAAATGGATAGGATAAACGGATGGGATGAAGGGATAGGATAAACAGGATAAATGGGACAAACGGGATAACGGATAGGAAAAATGGATATGTTAAACGGATAGGGTCAACGGATAGGGTAATGGATAGGATAAATGGATAGGATAAACTGATAGGATAAACGGATAGGATAAACAGATAGGATGAACAAATAGGATAAATAGATAAGATAAACTGGATAAATGGGATGAACCAGTGCTTATGGGGTACTGGATAAACGGATAGGATAAACGGATAGGCTAAACAGATAGGATAAATGGATAGGATAAATGGATAGGATAAACGGATAGGATAAACGGGATAAACAGGATAATGGGTAGGATACACAGATAGGATAAACGGATAGGATAACCAGATATGATAAACAGAGAGGATAAATGGATAGGATAAATGGATAGGATAAACGAACGGGATAAACTGGCTAACGGATAGGATAAACATAGGATAAAACATGCGGGGCATGGGCGATGCTGTGCCATTATATGTGCTTGTTAAAGATAGAATCAAACACTTAGTGAAAATAGAAAAGCTCAATGAGCACGTAATTTGGCTTAGCATTAAGCAAAAGCAACAACCCCAATTAATAATCGGCAGGGACGGACGCAGGGGGGGGGATGGGGGGATGCATCCCCCCCCACCGGACCAAAATTTATATATTTTTACATGTTCATTTTATCCGTGCGCAGTTGCGTTATGTCGCGAATTATACGTTTCACGACGCGACAGCCCGATAGACCCCCCCACCGGAATTTTCTGGATCCTCCCCTGATAATCGGTGGTACATACATACCACCAGCTGGATCAAAAATGTATCTAAATTATAAAATTAATGACATTTTTCTTGCTCTTCAATCGGACATAGCTCACTTCCTCCAGTCCACTCCTCTTGTTTGTCTCTGTGGTGATTTTAATAGCCGCACAGGAGGCCTGAGTGACATAGTTGTTAATATAAGTGGTAAAGATGATGACTTTATGGCTAATATCAATGACATAGCTTATTCTCCCCCTGAAAGAACAAACCCTGACTGGTACTCCAGAGTTAGGCAAATGAAAGATAAAGGCCAAAATAGTTTCGGTAAAGAGTTAGTACAAATGTGCATAAATAGCGGTATGCGAATAATGAATGGCTTTCTTAATCCAAATAATACTGATGATTTCACATGTCATGCCCCGCTTGGCAAAAGCACAGTGGATTATCTCCTTAGCACTCAGATACTATCTGAAGCAATATACCATTTCAATATCTGTTCAAAATTGGTAGAATCTGATCATATCCCCATAACATTTTCCGTAAAATGCCAGGTCACCGCAGATAAAAGATGTTTGCGAAAATCGCATAATTCCAATAATGAAGTGCGATTCCACTATGTTTTTGACAAAAACCAAGTTCCAAACTATAAAGAATCCTTAAAAGATGAGTTGGCTCAAAACAAATTGGTCAATCTTACAGATAACCTGAGTAGTGAAGCCAATGTAGATACTTTACTTGAGTCCACCTATGACTATATAGAGAGTTGTATCCAGAAAACTTTTAAAAAGAAACTTTTCAAAGCCCCCACAAACACTTTCCCAACAAATATATGGTACGATAATGAATGTAAAATTGCCAGGAAAAAAGCGAATGAGTACGCTAAAACACATGATTTAAACGTTGAAATACATAACTTAGAATACAAATCATTAGCTATCATTGTACAAACAATACAAATACACCATTCAGAGAAAGAAACGGCTGTATCAAAAATCCAATAGGGATGAATTAGACAGATTACAAACTACAAACCAAACAGAGTGCTGGAAACTCTGGAATAAACTCACCAATACACAAACAAAAACATCAAACCAACCAGACATAGACAAATTTCATGAATATTTCACTCAACAAGTGCATCCACCAGCCTGCCCCCATTTTGAATTTGAACACATGGATGAAATTAATGATAAGGTAAATCAAATACTGTTAACTGATGAGGTCCCTGACCAAATTAGTCTGAGCCAGTGTTCTCATTAACGCCGTCCCTATCGCAAATTTACGCACTTTTCTCATAAGCGATAAGGACGCACTTTTAGGAGTGTCAATGCGTCCCGAGGACGCACTGATCTGACTGCTTGTCACTATGTAGCCCAGATGAACGAGCGTCAATTGCGTGTCAATGCAGAACTTGGTAATTGGTTTGTTCAATGTCAATGAATGTAGTTAATTAGAGAAGCATCAAATATCGCTAAATTGCAATTCTCAAGCTTCTTGGGCTCTGTCTCTCCCTCAGTTTGCTTAATTGTCATTGTGGAACAGCACATGAAGTGAAGCTGACAGGTGTGAATGTTGATTGCACTTTGCACTGTTGGCCTAACAGGGCTAACCAGCCACTCTGATTATATACCTTTAATAGCCATTGACAGGTTCATGTGCTATTTAAAACTATCTGCTTGATTCAGGGACTGAAATCAATTGACCATTAATAAATAAAAAGTCACTATTAAATTATATCACTCATTTGTGGTTACAAGTCAATCTGTATTTGACACACTTACACTGTGCACTAACGAAGGGGGTACCCTCGCCATTAGGGCAGCCATTACAATTACTGATTCGTGTTTTCAAAGTGAAATTGCAAAAAATGTAGAGGGAGTGAGGTCTTAAAATTTTGAAGGTTGCTAAAATGGCTAGTGGAAGGAACGATTGCCAAGTGACAGGCTCAGACATACAAGATGAAGTGAGACATTTAGGAAATTAGAAATCACTCGAGGCGAGGGTACCACAAAAACCAAAAAATGGCAGGGCGAGGGTACCAGCATTTTGGCGAGGGTACCAACAGAAAATGGCGAGGGTACCAACAGAAATGGCGAGGGTACCAACACGGAAGTGGCGAGGGTACTGCAAGATTTGGGCGAGGGTCACTTCCGGTTGGCGAGGGTAACCACCAAGGGGGATTGGCGAGGGTAATGTCAGATATTGCTTGAACAACCAAAAGCAAACAGTCAAGGAAGAAAAGGCAATGAATCACCAAGGGGGATTGGCGAGGGTAATGTCAGAAAGAAGGAAAAGAAAAAAGAAGGGAAAGAAGTTCAGTGAAAGACTCCAAAGAGTTTTGGAGATGTTTCAAGCCATTTGTAAGTAACAAATGCAAGGACAATGCGCAAACTATAACCCTCAAAGAAAATGACAAAATTATTACAGAACCATCCGAGGTCTGTGAAGTTTTCAACGAGTACTACAGAACAATGGTTGACAATATTGGCAAGCCTGATAATTTCAGCAATACTGACATTGATAGTATAAAGGACACTATCAATGAATATGCTGAACACATAAGTGTGAAGGAGATTGAAAGCCTGAAGCTAGAGCACGATGCTTTTGAATTTAAAAATGTTAGTACGGAAGATGTACGAAGACAAATTAAGAAAATAGATGCCAAAAAGGCAATAGGTTACGATAATATTTCCCCCTATTTCCTGAAAATAGCAGCGAAGGAACTGGCATCTCCAATCACGTATGTGGTCAACTCATGCATTACCCAAAATCATTTTCCTGACGTGTATAAGAAAAATGAAATCTCACCAATCTTCAAATCTAAAGACCATCTAATGAAAACCAATTACAGACCTGTTGGCTGCAGCACAGCTATATCAAAAATAATTGAACAATTAATAGCAGGGCAGGTAAAGAACTTTTTTACCAACCTATACCATGATAAACTCTCTGCGTATAGGCAGGGTACAGGGTGCGAAAATGTTATTGTGAATGTTATAGAAGATTGGAAGAAGGCATTAGACAATGGTCAGATAGTAGGTACTTTACTGATGGATCTCAGTAAAGCCTTTGACTCTCTTCCACATAAACTATTAATTGCTAAACTGAAAGCATACGGCTTCTCTGTCGATGCTTGTCAGCTGATTGCTACCTATCTGACAAACCGAAAACAAAGAATAAAATATCATGGAGTTAGAAGTGATTGGTCAACTATAATAAAAGGCATTCCCCAAGGAAGCGTACTTGGCCCAATTATGTATAATATCTTTATAAATGACCTTCTTTATAAGATTAAAGAAAATTTTTATAATTATGCTGATGATAATACTATATCCGTTATTGGTGAAAATATCTCAGATATCTTAGAAACTTTAAAGAAATCTGTAAATGTGTGCATGAACTGGTTTAATGATAATATGCTTAAGGCCAATCCAGACAAATTTCAATTGATAATCCTTGACAGGAAAAGACACATGACATATGATAATTTAAATATTAGTATTGGAGAAAACAAAATATATACAGTAGATAAAGTAAAACTACTTGGAGTTGAAATTGATTCAAACCTTAGTTTTGACTTTCATGTCGAAAGCATTTGCAGAAAAGCTATAAGGAATTTGAAAATTTTGTTACGAATGAATGTTAAAGAAAAAAAGGACAGGATGATGCTTGTTGATAGTTTTGTATTATCAAATTTTAATTATTGTGCCATAGTATGGCATTTCTGCAGCAAGACATTAAAGATGAGAATAGAAACAAGAAAATCTTTTTTTAAAAAAAGATACGCTGGTTGTAGTGATAACATATTTCGAATATTGACATAGTTTAAATGGTACAAAAATATATTTGAAATGGTGTAAGATGTATATATATGGGATGGATGGATATGATTGGGGCTTTTAAGTTATGTATTATGCTAGACCCATAAGCAGCAGCAAGTAGCAGTGATAGCAAGTGAGTTTTACCATGTTGAAGCCACAAGTGAATTGACAAAGAAGCATTGACCAGCCAGTCACATTCCTAAAAGTAGACTAGCAGTCACTTTTGAAGCAGTGTATGGGTCTCTGTTATAAATCAAAGTAACTCCTGTGATGAGTTACTTAGTTTTTTGCCTGAAGCTGGGGACATCATGGGTTTCTTTGTATTGATTTCACAAAATCCTAAGCAAGACTGAGAAATTTTCCCTAATCCATCTAACTTCAGTTTGAATTTACTATTATTATTGAAGCTTGAACCCACTTTAGTTCATGCTTATGCAACAATATGTATTGCGAGCAACATTTTTTTGAAAGCTAAGTTGGCAAGTTAGTCACTTTTTACCAGGTAAAAGTCAAGTGACAAAAGTGACACTGTAGTAACTAAAGTGAAGTTAGCAGCTAGATCTCAGTGAAGTCAGTGAGACTTTGAGATTTCACTTGCTTATGGGTCTATATTATGCGGTTATATAATTGATACAGTCATGCAACATAGTCCCAGAAGACCCTGCAAGAGCTAGATTCAAACTGTGGGCCCAGTGACTGGAGCCCAGAATGCTCCTACCCTCATGAATAAATAATATGGAAATCCCGTAATCTGTTGTCATCGATATCTATCTTTCCATCTGTCCATCTTTCCATATGTAGATATCTTTCTATCCACCTATCTATCCATATCTTTATTTTATAATAACTTTTCCAATTCATTTGTGACATGAACTGAATACCTTTCCTTTGATGGTTATTCAATTGTAAATTATTTGGTGTTTCTAATAAATTATGCTATGTATCTGCTTGAGTAAATATATATACATATGTACACTGTACAGAAATTTCCGGTAGCACAAATTACATCTGAAAAGGTGAAGAGCAGCTCAACTTGAAAAAAAAAAGTGGCTTCTGATATTTAATCTCAAACAAGAAATTCTAACAAGAAAAATACATTTTGTAAAAATATTGCCGACTCAAACCAATGAAACCATGTACATAAATTTAATGTTTTTTGTTTAATGACAGCTTCTTCAAGTAGGGTAGACAATGCTAGACATACAAACACTGTTATTTGTAGGCCTATGATTATGAAGCAGCTTGAAGCCACGTGGTCTTGGATAGGAGCTCACCAGCTGAGAGGCCTTAGCACAGTCACTTTGTGCATGGCAGGTCCCTTGTACCTGCCATGCTTTGTGCAACAGGAGCTGCAGGCTGCAGCAGACCACTGGGGAGAGTGACCAGTCATGTGACAGGCCAAAGCTATCCCATTGGCTGGTCACGGGGTGTGACTGAGTGGCCTTGAGATGACCTCATCTGCATCTCAGTTGCATATCATTTGCATGTAGTCACATGACATGTCGCCTACTTAAGCTACAACTCCTGTCGGCCAACTGCTCACCGCTATCTATTTCAAGCTCTGCAACTTTATTAATCTATTTACACAAGGTTTGTGTACTGGAGCATGTATGGACCAATCTGCAGTATTTGCAACACTAATCAATTTTTCAATGCTCCACTCCATATTACTGCACCAAGGAGATGTTCTCCTGCTGACACTTTTCCGTATATGGGTGAGAATCTGAAGGTGGTCCCGCGGACAACTCGCATGACTTCAGAGAGGTTGACAAGGTGTAGAATAAAAACTACCAGTCATATTAGAATAATTTAAACAGCAACAGAACAAGCAGAAACATACCTTTTTGCAAAATAATTCATGGTAATATCCATTGAAAAACGAATCCATGGGCCTTGGTCGAATGACGATGTTACGCACCTAATTTTGCCGACAAACTGGCTTGTTAAGAACAGCTTGTCAGTTTAGCTATTTAGCAAAATGGTTTCCAATCGTTTCCACACATGTCATATCCCGTTGGAAAGAGCAGATTTGAAATATTCTGCCTGTATTTGCAGTTTTCAGAAGTCTTAAAACTCATGTTTTTATAAATCACAACTTTCCCTCCCTGAGAGCGTCACGGGTTGGCACCGAAATACGGATTTCGTATTTTTAATGAAAGCGAAACGGTGGTTCCAAATATTGAAGTGCCGGAAATTTTTTTAAATGAAGCTCACCTCTCTATTTCATTTTATGTTCTGGTCTTGTAGCTGTGTTACATACTTTTTTTCTGGCAAAATAACTAAAATCCAAAATTCGAGAGTTGTCCACTTTCGTCACATTTTCAAATGGCTGTCAAATAAAAACCAGTGGATGGATTTTAAAACCGTTTCGTATGCAGATCCGTGCTGGGACTGCAGCCCAGCTGACCTATTTTCATTGAGAAGACGACGTTGGTGAGTGAATTATTGCATGTTTTGTTGTTTATTGTCCAAAAATTGTCCGCTCACAGTGTCAGAATCGATGTTTATATCTTATTTTATGAACAAGGAACAGTAGTTTAAGTGTTTTATCGATAACACTGATGTCTACGCATGTTCAGGTGAAGTTTTAACAGTGTGGATTGTAATTTTTGGCTCAATATTACCTCAGAATATGTGTTTTCCTTCAATTTGCGTAACAGAGACTATCATTTTCGTCTTTCATCAATTGTCCCTTGCATTTTGGACAATAAACTCAGTTGAAATCACATAGTCTGCGACATTAATCCATATTGTCCACACAGTTATCAAGTAGTCCACACAGTTGTCCAATGTTGTCCAAGGGGTACACCTATTTCTATTGCTTGTCACATTTTCATGTCATCAAGATTTTGCTATTTTGTACATTTTTTGTCAGATTTTCTGTCTGATGAGAAAGGAGTTGAGTAGCCTTGGCATTTTGTTCAGATCGCACTCCTGTACACAATTCCCCCCCATCCCCCCCCCCCCGTTTGCGAAACTGTAGCCTGCGTTGTTCACCCATTTGCCCTGGTTTAAAATTCAGTTAACTTAATTTTATTGTTTAGAGGTCCGGATTTACGATCCTTTCACCAATTTTTCCAGTGAGTCATTTCACTGCTACAGAATATCTGAAATAATTGCAGGAGCTACATGTACATGAATTCACTGACAACTGTTTGTAATATTTCCCCTGTTAGTGGTTTTCTACACAGTTGTCCGTATTGTCCACATAATTGTCCACAAGTTGTAGGCCTAAAGTCTTCTAATTTAATAGCTATGTGTAGGACTGATGTGGGGGGGGAGTGCTGTGTAGCTATAGGCCTGAAGCCCTAAACTTCAGGCTGTCTGCATATTGTCAAGCAACGTTAAATTTGAAGGGAAAAAAAAGCCCCCAGAAATTAATGACAGTGAATAACCCTAAAGCTATGACTCATAAAGTGCATGGTGTTATGCCATCTTTTAGCTAATTCCCCCCATATAATGTTAAGGCACGTATCCCTGTGAGAGGTAGCTAATTGAGTAGATGGACTCATCGCCGGGGATCCTGCGGGAGACACCTTAGCACTTGCCACCACGAAACACCTTACTCAAGAAATACCAGAGGCTCGACAGTTTAGTTTCACGTATCCATTTAATACACAATTCATAAACAGTTACATTAAGAGTCATTCGAAGAACCGATGGTAACCAAATTATCAATACATTAAACAACGATCTCAACGAATTACATACATCATAAACTAATGCCATCTCAATCAACCATGACCTGAGGTTCCTTTAAGAGTAACCCTTGATCATACCTCTAACAACAATACCCTTACCTGACGAATCGTCATCCCGTCAGGGAGACAGGTAGCCCTCCTGCTGCCTCAGCGGGAAGCGGGCTCTGTTCTGGCTGGGCAAACAAGCTTGCCCCCAGAGATTGCTACTAGGGTGTTCTGCGGCTGCGCAGAAACACCAGGGTAACTGTTGCCATGGAAACATGGGGTGAGTTCTACCCCGTTGCTATCATCGAATCTCATTACACAATAATATAATATATCACATTACTTCTATACAATAATAATACAAATGATATTACAGAATTAAGGTGTTGAGGTTCATGGCGATTTGAGGAAAGTTCCTATAAGAGGAAAGAATGAAGACACCTCTGAAGCTAAAAGCTCAGCGGTGACATCCCGACCGATCGAGGATTTTTTTATAAGATAGTTTTTCTCCGGTTTGAAGAAAACATTATTTTAAACTTACAATCGAATACGGATTACATCTACGTAATAACGAATTAATATACACTGTGACTAATAACGTAACTATTCATTAAAGGCAAAGGTATTTCCTTTCAAAGATAGAAGCCTGAATGCTTCATGCTGATTAACAGAATGATGTAAAAGTCGTAAATAGATTTGTGTAACTATTGAGAGGGTTGTTAATCGACTTTGTACATGATACCAATTTTAGGTACGGACAGAGGAAACGCGTCTCATTGCACCTGAATTTTGTGAGTGCTTTAATGAAAGTTGTGGTGACATCAGGATGATGTAACCACTACCACCGGGCAGGCGGAAGGGGGGGAAAAGTTTTAAGATAAAATCGGGCGTGTGCAATAAGCCCATGAAAGACAATTCGGAAAAAGGAAAAATTTTGAAAGGGAAGCAAGAATACGACTTGCATCCGTGAAAGGAGAGGAACTGAATGACAGTTCTTCTAATGGTGTCAATGAGATGCTGAAAGGGGAGCTCAGATAGGAAAGTGAAAACTAAATTTTAATGATGGACAGAAAAGGACAAGTTATTCTTATGACCTATTTGCCAAATTTTTCAATTTTTATGAATCGTTGGTTCGTAGGCCAACGTTATTTTTGGAAATAGAGCCGCTAATTACATGGCTCCTCAGCAAAAGAGACTCAAGCACCAGGCGAGTCAAGTAGCCGTTTTTATCAAGGGCAGTTACGGGTATCATCCCTTGCGTGTCATTGGATATGCATAGAGCTAAACCAAAAGCATGAAGTGCATTAAGACAGGACAGCCTTATAAGTTTAAATGGGCTGGTATGTCCGATACCCTAAACTACAAAAGTAAGCAAGTAAAATGACATATAAGCGATAAGCGATTTTAAAAGCAACAATTAAATCATAAACCAAATGTAATCGAATCACGAATATCAAGAATAACATGGATTAAAGTGACAATTATTAATTTAAAAGCGACAAGTAGCGGAATAATAATCAAAATGATGAAACAACAGTCCAGTATGGAGATAAAGAAGTCAATAGTGGACTATGGTTTCGTAAAACTTGTTACGTACACTCTAAACAATCCGAGTGAACTGTAGGCATAAGGCGTACAGAAAATGAAAACAATGCGAAAATAGGTAAACAGTATACTGGTGTAGCGGAAACAATAGTGAAAACATAGGTACATATTAATACACCTGAGAAAACTTGTATAAGAAGGCTGGCATGCATAATGCATAGACCAGAATAATTAGCAAATAAGATTAAAGCATAAATCTATTTGATGTTAAGCTTATAAGAAATGAGATCAGATGTTTACAGAGAAAGTTCAGTGCAAGAGTTGACTTGTGATAACTGTTCGTGGACACTTTGAGACATAACCTAGTGGCAAAAGTTTGATTACTGAATTGATCAATTTCAATGAAAATTTGGAATATATCATCTAAGTTAATTGTAATGTATTGGTTGATGCATAAATGTCTAATCAGTGATGCGTTTTACACAATACTAGTCAAGAGTCAATACATGATGTCAAAGATAACATGATCTGTATACGTGTAGACGAGAAGATTGGAAGAATCATTGATTGAAGGAGTCAGTTATATAAGTCATTGATATAGGGCGAAGGAGGCAACACCGACGCTCGGTGCGTGGTGCAGAGGGTGAGACGTTGGCAGCGAGTGGCTTGTCAAGTTCACATGAGATGTGTTTGTCAAGGGCAAACGAAGTGTCGACAGCGATGTGTTTCTCAGGGTCGAACGGGGTGTTCGACCTGGCAACGTGAAAGATGCCGGACGTCGTGGACCTAACGGACGAGCTGCGAGAGTTCGAGGTCCTATTACCATCCACCCAAAACGATGAGTGGGTTGTTACTGTTCTAACAGATACAGAACAACAATGTCAACCTGGATGAGTGGTCCTTCCACCATTCTCAGCTGTACCGAAGTGGCGAAGTGAATGGAAGCCATGAGAGACTACCATTACACGACAGTCAGTGTCATTTCGGAGGAATATTGTTTCTGTGAATGGAGCACAGGCGAGGTGCGAACCGGAGTGGTGGAAATAGCTTGATGTGGTGCCAGAGGCACGACAACTTTAGCGGAGACAGGAAACGTTCTGAGCGAGTAACTGGTATTTTGGTAACTATGCTGAAGACTCGAGGGACTGATATAGCTGCAGTACTGCGGAGATTTGCCAGTCCGGCCTCGTTGCAGGACTAACCCAGGTTAGGGTCAGGCGGAGGAGGAGGTGGACTGATCTACATCTTGAACTGTTACTCAGACCTTATGTTGGGGTCTGGCGAAGGAGGACGTGACTCGTTCGACACGACCTTCATGTTTTTATTCAGACAATCCCAATATCGGGTGGACCTTGGTGGGTCATGGAGAAGAAGACGTCGTCATGAGTCTTTCGTGTATGCACTTTCTGAGATCACAATGTTTATTATGTGTTATGTGCGAGCACAACTTTGTGCGAGAACGCTGGGGAATGCGTAGTGAGGAGACTCTTCTGAACTAGACACAATCCATATTAGTGTCTGTCAACGGTAACTGATAGCAGGGGCAATCCGTGTTAGCCACCTGAATAAAGTAGTTACCCAGAGGAAAAGAGTGTCATTAAGAAGATGCAGGCCGGAAGGTAGTTGAGACAATCCATATTAGTCACTAACTAAAAATGAGGCCATGCTCTTCAAGCACAAGTGTTCGTTGATGCTTGTGTAGAAACAGAGGCAATCCAGATTAGCCGACTGTTAAGAAGCCAAGCAGGAGATGACATCACCATATCATCATACAATGTGAGCTCGGTTGTGAATGGTGACATGTGCGACGAAGACTGCACAATGCCAAGCCAGACACAAAAGTTCAAAGAAAGTTCTGCAGTAATGTAGCCCCATGTTGGAACCAGGTCAAGGCAACGATATGCTTGCCGTGGTTACGACGGAAATGGAGTGTAACGGAATGTTCACACTATTGGTCGCCCCGAAATGGTGCCCTCTTCATATTGCCATGAGATGATGACAGGAATACGGCCAACTCGAAGTAGTCGCATGTGCTGTCGGAACGTGATCCCATACGCGAGCATGGTGCCCAAGGAGGTGGTGCTCCAATCGACTGACTTCCGGATGTTGAATCGGATGTGTCTCTTGATAGGGTGCCCGTGACAGTAGAAGTCACAGTGGAAGCACAGGCTCTGTAACGACTGACTCAGATCAAAGATTAGAGAACATATGCATCGAATGTGTCTCTGATCATAGGTGCCCACAGCAAGTCTTGCACTGATGTTTGACGACCAGCCCGACCGGCAACTCGTGATCAAAGAGACATTCCCGCAAATTATGTGACGACACAGCATTAAAATGGTATGCAATAGTCATACTGAAATTACTTTAAGAAACAGGCTAGGAGCTCGACCAAGAAGGTTACTGCAAACAACATGTAAGAAAAGGCACGTGATATATATATAAAATATAAATAATTTAAATAAAAGATAATAAAAGGAATATCATAATTGGTTTAGATAAATAATCTGAATCCCAGTAAGATGCTGGTCGTTAAGTGTGTAGAATTAAAAGGTAAAAGAGATGTTTAAATGTAGATAGAAAGGTAGCAAATCACGGCAAAATATGATGCATCATCATGGTGATCAGCTCCCCAAGATCAAAATGAATCACATCAATAAAGGAAGAAGATCACTGTGCAACGTGAGTATAAGATTATAAATTTTTAGGATGAGA
This sequence comes from Platynereis dumerilii, assembly GCA_026936325.1. Lineage (NCBI taxonomy): Eukaryota > Metazoa > Annelida > Polychaeta > Phyllodocida > Nereididae > Platynereis > Platynereis dumerilii. Next base: position 504,874 of record JAPTHN010000171.1, read on the forward strand.
AAGTGTTGTGTAAGGCTTATGCACAGAATATATGCATACCTTCAAGCATATGTCAGTAAAATGTTACCCATACAATCGAACGAACAAGGTGTGACTCTTCACAGACTGACTAAAATATAAGGATATGCAAGCATGAGTATGAAAGGGTTAAAATGCAACAATACACATACAGATAGAAAAGGGAAAAAGAAATGCAGTCAGAATGCAGTTGTACAGGAAAAGTTATTGCACGAAAGTGTAGTGCAAAGATAAGTAATCATAATCATGCAGTGAAATAGAATCAGACGCTGGTACTGGTATCGGCAGGAGAGGGGGGTGGTGGAAGGGGAGGGGGGAAAGTTGGGCGGAGCAACAGTGACGTAGGACGAGTGGGGCGTGGTTCCAACTCGATATCAACTACTGAGCGATTAGGGGGGGTATCGACTCGGGTACCCATGCGAGGGGCCGATGGTTGCCGGGGTGAGGTGGACCGGCGAGGCGGGGTAGTCCGTCTTGGTGGGGTTGTACGGGTCGGTATGCGAGTAGGGGGGGTCATTTTCTTTGATGCAGCCAGGCCAGAAGTGGTGGCATAAGGTTTTATCTGTACTGAATGGGTAGTATCCGGTTCCATAACATTGGTGGACCGAAATTCCATCTCCCTTTGACGAAGTTCTCTAATTAGAGCTGAGTAAGGATTAAGCTCTTGAGTATTAATAACTTCTTGCATGTTATGACCCAATTTGTAAAGGTGAACTGAGTCAGATGCAAGCATGGTCACCGCAAACTGTCCTTGCATAATTTGCTGTAACTTTTTCTGCTTGTATAATGGAACATTAATGAGTCTAGGGAGTTCCACGTTAAGTGAATCAATCTGCAAAGAGCATAGTGCAGTATCCCAGTTGGGTTTGAGGATACTGTATAATCTATGATGGTCGCACTTGAAACTATTAGGACAAATGACACCTTTAAGAGAAAGTGAAGAAAGGTGGGACTTAATAGTAAGAACATATAGAAGTAAGCGCTGGTGTCCACTATTCAATTCCATGAATATTTCGATCTGTGGAAATTTGCGGGTTTCGGGTGAGCGATGCATCACTCTGAAATCCCTACAACATTTATGTAGACAACGCTTAGCCAGGCTCACTACCATGTAGAATACACAAATAGTAAGAAGGTGAAGGGTAGTGATATGTATAAGACTGACAGGACTTATAGAAACAGGGTAAATTACATAACTGACTGAATCACAATGCAGAGGACGTCCTGGAATGACTGGGTTGGCGTGGGATGGTTTAAAATGAGTAGCCATAACCATAGAGGATAAAAGGCCACCAAGGTATCTACCACGACAATACATAAATATTACCAAAATTAGAGACAAATATCCAGCTATGGAACCGATGAAGGCAAATCCACGGATCCAATGGCGAAGGCTGAACCAAGCTGAAAGATAGAAAGAAGCTTCCAGCTCGGCCCATTTAAGCATAAAATCGTCACCCTTTTGTTGAATAAGACGACTAAGTTCCTTAAGCTTAATAATGCCATGTGTCATATTTGCAAGTGAGGTATTTGCTATTCTGGCAGCCACTGCAAATTTAGGCAAGGTGAAATTTGGCATGCCATAAGATTCATATGGTGGTAGACTTGTGAAGTTGAATTCACGTTCAAAGGAATGCATCGCAATTGCATTAATCGTATAGTTGATTAAGAAAGGTTTATATTGATTATTTTCGGATGCGGGACATCCTGTAATACGCCTGGGAATGAAACCTGAAGGGGAGGAGAATTCGCAAAAACAAAACTGGCCACGCTGAAGCACAGCGTAAAGACTACCAGGAACGGGACGTGCCACACGATCATTGGAGCAACGTCGAGTCCATGGGAGTGATAAGCCAGTAACTAAAAGCTGGTTACCTGCGTCTATTACACGAGGTGCTGCACGAAAAGGTTCAAAGAAGTAATCGACTTGACAGAGGTCAGAAATGACGTCTGCAGTAGCATTCGTGTATATTGCAGTGTTGCAAGATAGCTGCGAGCTATCAATTTGAATTGTTGATTCTGTGCAAAGAAATTGATCGTCAATGTTGAGACATTCCTGGAGCTCTTCAAGACTGAGTTCCAAGAAGGAATCGTGCTGCACTCCTAGAAAAGGTTTTGGGATAGAGATACGAGTGTAATCATGGTTAGACTCGCGGTCTTGGAAAGCAGGAGTAGCTACCACAGGTACATGGAGTGACTCTGTGTGATACAAGGTGTAGGGTTTTGAATTCTTAGGTTGGATTGGCCATAGGAGTTGGAGTAAGAACCCATGTCTAGTAGGCATAAAGATTGGTTGTGATTTCTGATAGATATGAGCCAAATCCGTAAAAGCTAATTGATAACTGTTGTGCCATGAATATAATACCGTTGATACTTTGTGAACTAATTTATGGACATATGAGGCTGGAAGAACATGTGGAGATATTTTACCTGCAGCCAGGTCGTGGAAGGCTGTAATTAATTTATCAGCTTCATTTAAGAGGATATGAAGTTGCTGTATTTGTTGGGACCAAAGCCTGAGATATTTAGAGGTCAGCAAGCTAAGGATCCTTGTGGCTTGAATCTTACGTTGTAATGCGTTGATAGCGTTACTAACCACAGCAAATTGGGAAATAATTTCCTGATTGGTTTCATTTAAAAGTGTATGAATTAGTTTAATGTTTCTGGAGGTGTTGGTGAAGGTACTGGCTATGACATCAATGGTGAGAACTAAATCAGAACGCATTTCAAGGAAAGCGTCCCTCATAAGATTCTGACGCGCAGACATAGACTCAATAGTATTTACAAAAATTTGATCTCTCTGTCGTCTAATATTAGCAGACATACCTGCTCCGGCTTGTGGGATAGTAACTGAAAGCCAGAAAGCAGTACTGTCTTCGGATTGCCAATCCTGGGTATTAATATTGACACGGAAGGTTTCATTAGTAGATTGCATTAATTGCTTAGTTGTATTAGATGTATCATCGGTATTAGGTAAGGCAAGGGGATCTCGAGGTGTTGGTGTACGACCCGCTCGTTTAGGACGACTGGGTGGCGAGTATTGATCAAAGAAGGGGGGCATGGTAGGTGGAGGGGAATATGAGAATGTGGGATGCGCAAAAGGTGGATCGGGAGCTGCCCTCTTAGCGTGGTGGTGGACTGCTGAAAGAGGAGGGGGGGCAATGGGGGTAGAATGAGTTGGAGGAGGTCGACGATATTCTTCAAAATGTTGTTGAGTGAAGATAGTCGATATGTGTGCTAGTTTAGCCTTTAAAGCTGTTTTATAAGAATCAACTTTATCGATAGTATTCTTTAAGAGTGGAGCGAAATCAGAACATATTGCAGCGATTAAATCATCAGGGGATTGACACATGTCTTCAAACATTGTGAGGTCCCAAGTGAATGTGGGAATATGGAAATCAGGATAGAAAATATTTGCATTGATGATAAAGAATTCAACACTGGGGAAAATTTGTCCTCGATAACTATAGCCAACGCCATAGTCTGGGCGGAGAAGCTGTGCGGGTGCAGAGCTCCAACGTGAAGCTGCGTCTGGTGGAAAAAGACCAGAGCTGCTTGTGAGTGGGCGAGCATCCTTGTGATTAACAGATGCGAGTAGCTGCATATGACGTAATTGGTCTCTAAGGGAACGGGATGAACGGAGTAAGGGAATGGAATCACATGCTTCGAAAGTCATATTTTGAATTGGGAAAGACACGTTACTTTGACAAGTACCAGAAATCCTAGTGGTATCAGGCAACGTGTTCAGGAAGACTCCCAAATCGCAATTACAATTAAGGGGATTAGATGTTAGGTCAAGTTCTTTCATTTCGGGTGAAGGAAAGTAAATTTGTTTGTTAACGCCATCTAAATACTGCAGATTATTACGTTGCAAAAATATATATTCCAGATGGTCTCTGATAAAGAAAGGACCAGAAATTCTATACAGGGAGTTGTAACTAAGATCTATTACAGCTAATTGACGGATATCTCTATGTCTAATTTCAAATGTATGAAGGTTATTATAGGATAAATTTAAGTAATAAAGTTGATCGACATATCTAAAATATGCTCTGGAAATATGTGTTAGCTTAGAATGAGTTAGTTCGAAAGTGCGCAGATTGGGCGTGTTTGTTAATGGATCTCTTAATGATCTTGAAGTAGTAATATTTCTGAGTCTAAGTACTCTAAGAGATGTTGGATAATGAAGATTCTGTATTCCGCCAATACAGTCTAGTATAACTATTTTAGCTAAATTTAAGACATTAAATTGTTGCGTTTTCTGAAAATAGAAACCCTGAAGAATAAGTGTTTGGAGAAATGGTTTTGGTCGTGTAAAATTAAAAGATTGATGTGCTGATAGATTGGGCAAGAGGTTGGAAACTTCGAAAGGAACATTAGAAGCTTGTAATTTTAATTGTTGTATGTTATTGAAAGGCATAGAAGATGGGAGGCGGGTCATATCTGGTAGATGGAGTCTAAGAGATATCAGTTTACTTTGTGAAACGCCGAGATGGTTCCACTGAAAGGATGTTGAACCGTGTATGGTAAGGTCTAAATGAGTTAATTGAGCTTGTGGTAATAAAGGTAGGGCGGGAGACGATAAATCCCTAAGTAAGGTAAGTTGTATACGTCTTAAACGATAAAGGGAAGACCATGGAGCGAAGACTGAGGCGTCATCAAGGACTAAATTAGTAATAGCATGTAACTGTGAACGTGCTTGGACGTATTGTACATGAGTAACTTGAGTGTCTGGCAGATCTAAAAAATTGATCTCGGGAAATGAGTCAATAACGTCAGGAAACCTTACTGCAGAAGTAAGATTTTGTAAAGTGAGATATCTCATGAAAGGCATAGTGGTGAAGAAAGAGATAATGTCCTTAGTAAGTGCGCCAGAGGAAAGAATCAGTTTTGTGATACGAGGTGAATCGGGAGGCCATACACATGGAGGTGTAGAAAAATTGGCTCCCAAATCACATGTAAATATGTCTCGTTTGCGAGAACACCATTCGCCAAACATAGAAACTCTACAAGAAGCCATAGGTTGGTCTTGTGTTTGAAGCAAAGTACGCTTGGCCCAAACGGCGGCCGTGTTTGGATTAATGGTAAATCCAAAATTCTTATAAAGAAAAGCGTCTTGCTCAGCAATTCGTTGCAAATGAGATGGAGGTGGTGATTGAGCTGGAACCAAGGGAAGGAGGAGGAAGGGAAAAAGGACAATTAGCGTCATTGTAATGTTTATAATGAGGTAGCAAGGTATATAACTGGCTAAAAGGTTTTAGCATCACCAGTAAAATCAGGTATTACTATAACTATTAACCAGTAAGGTGGTGAGAAAGACATGATTAACTGAATGTAGACATGCACATAAACTAAGATAACAGATAAAAGAAGTTCATCCACAAAGAGACATAATAGTAACGATGAGCATACTAAGCGTGCAAAATTCATCAATCAGGTCGACATATCCTATGTAAAACGAATACGACTATCAATACACAAATAATTATCAACGGAAATAAGTATTCATAACAATTAGGCAAGACGAGTTTTCCAACTACTTTGCCTATCATATGAAAGAATGCTGTGTATGTCGACAGAAAATGCAAGAGATATACTCTAAGATCATACTGAATTACTGAAATCGAGAGTCTCGACCAGACCTGAAAATATAACAATTGTCGTCAAAGAAATATAAGTTAATAAAGTACCTTCCCACGATTACACGCGTGTAAGAAAAATTGGGAGTATAATTACTGTGAACTTATCTCAATATAACACAACTCGAAACTTCATCAACAAAACTCAATGCCTATAGAAATTCCCGGTTTACTAATTAGTAAACGTATATGCAGGTTAGTGGTCCTAAATGACCGGTAAATGACTCTTTGAAAAGGGTGTACTTACATAATGTTGCAAGCTGTATGTAGGACTGCTGCCTCTCTACAGGTGTAAAGATTAGAGCAGGTAAGCTAAGGTTTTACTGGCTCCGCAAGAGCTGGGCCCTGTGGGCTGAGCCGAAAATTTTACAGCAGGTAGCGTGCCATATAAGGTGCAAGGGTGCTACCAAAGCAACAAGAAACTGCTTCCCACGGCAGTCTCGGTGAAGCCATGGCAACACAGAAAGCGCCCCTGCCGGGCTATGTTGTGATGCCATACCATATAATGAACTATGGAAAAGGAATTAGCTAGCTAGCTATAATTTGTGTATAATGAGTTGGTCATTTACAAAAAAAAAGTTTTTCTTTCCCCAAAATGCGAAGCGATGCTACAATCACTGGGTGAGCAAAATCCACAGAAACGCATTTAAAATTATGTGCTAAGATTAAACTCACGACCACATTGTCGGAACATATTAACATAACTACATCGGCATGAGCCGGAACACATGAAATAGCACAAGATATCCCCAAATTATGGTCGGGCTCCCAGTCCGACAGGCAGAGAACTTGCAACATACTGAGATACTTACTCAACGTAATATGCTGCACAATAATTATAAGAAAAGATGCTCAAAGATAATACTGTATCAGAGCAGTTACAGTAATGCTCAATCAAAGTAATACCAACATGTCACGATGGGAAAGGTAGTGGATAATTTGTAAGAAAACAGTCCATCAATAATGGCATATAATCACTTCTCAATTGGCAAGATGATTGACGGCTAATATCTGCAATAAACGACACTCACAACATGAGCAGGAAATGCAGAAAAGAAACATACTCCATGTTTGAATATTACTGACTATCTACAAAATGCAGAATGGAATATGTACAAAATGCTAATGATACGAACGCGGTAAGCTAATGGATGAGAAGAGGAGAAGACTACACGTGAGGGGAGTCTTAGACAAAAAACCTTATCGGTGGCATGGAAGATATCATCACACAGCATTGTGGGTAACACAATTTAAGAAAGAAACTGGAATCGACTTAATTCAACAAGGGTTAACCGATGTTCACGGTATTGCAGATATATCAGCATGATCACCGAGAATACAGAAGCTCAGACATTCAAGTCTGACCTGTTGATTGACTGTGTCTTGTCACTATCACGCCAACCAAAGAATATATATTTGTTAAATCTCATCATAAAAAAAATAGTTTCAGAACTAAAAGATAGATAAGAAACAAGTCTTAAATAATTACAAGAGGTTATAAAAAGCAATTGAAGGCAGAATGGCAACCAGATTTACTAAGAAAGGATCGTGATGGATCTCTGTGGAGAGTCTCTGTCTCTGAAATATGCGTACCAAATAATGGTGTTTATCGAGGATAAAATGATAAGCCAATAAAGTACTATATCAAGAAGGCAATCAAATGCAAAGAACAAGGGAATACGTGGTCAATGCTGCGAGGAGACAGTGGCCAACGTATGGAAATACTATCGATTGATCACAAGGAACACAGTGATAAGAGATGGAAAACAATTCTCAACGAAGAATGGCAAGGTTTAAGAGCGTTGTTGGTGGGCTGAAGGTAGATGAATAATCCGGCTGAATGCTTGTGAGCTACAGAAAAGACTTAACGGTGAATAACCGTTTTGGTCTGGGAACGAAATGAAGGGACTACACCCTCCTGGTGGCATGTAAGCGAGAAGTTGGCGACGCAACAAATGCAAGATATCATCGCACATGTGTTAAAATGTGCGGGTCGAGAAACTCTTGTTGAGGTTTAAGGCCTGTTAAGGTGTGCTAATGCACCTATTTGAAGACTATTTGGTTATGAAGAATGGACGAAGAATATAATTCGGTAAAATTTGTAAATTTAATGAATAGGTGTATAAATCAGCATTGTAGGTAACACAAAAGTCGGTTATATAGCATTCACATCATATAGCGTAATTGTTTGATTAACAGGGAGAAAGGCATTCGATGGGTCAAAATGTTTCTTGGTACATTGAAGTCTATATTTTTAAAGAAGTAAATAGATTTGAATGAGTCCATTAGTTCGTAAGGTTAAAGGAAAACCTGATTACTGTTGTTGTAGAGTCGACTTCAATTCGGTTTGTTGGTCGTCTGCGTCATTGAAATCTTCGGGTAATTCCTGTATGTAATGGAGACGCTGAGAAAGCATCAACAGTGGGGGTGATGACACCGGAGTTGACGTATACATTGGCAGTGATGGAGCCATGCGTACTTCCTGTTCATTGTCAAAGAAATGACGATGATGAAAAGGCTTTGGACGCAATGGTGGCAAAAAATGTGTAGGCTGGGCAGCTGCTTCGGCTGACATGGTATAGCCCGGGAGATCTTCGTCTGTTGACCATGATGAGTCCGGTGTCGGTGTAGGACTAGGACAATCCGAGTCCCATCCATTGACTAGAGGTTTCTGTTGAGCATAAGTGCAAGCCACATAATTGGCTGCAGAGCGAAAAGCATCAATATCTAGGGTTGGAGGTGAATGATAGACAGGGGCACCCCATGATCTGTTATAAAAAATATCTGTTATAAAGGCCTTGTCCAGCTGGCTGGGAGATTCCCAGCTGGCAATGCAATTCTCTCATGAGCTGGGAGTCCTGCCAGCTGGGAGAATTAATCACCCAGCTGGCAAAATGCTGCCAGCTGGGAGAATTTTACATTTAGCCAAAATGCTTTGCGACTGTATATAAGTGTGTTATTTATTATACACATTCATGCCATGTAATAACTTGGTAATGTATAAAAAGACAGGAACAACTGCAGCTTGGTAATTCTTTCCCATAGATGGCAGCACTGTACAATGGTAGTCCTGTTTGGCTGGAGGGGGTGAGGTGGTGTTTCAAAACCAAGAAGATGATTTATGAGACAGGACAATTCATTAGGCATAAACTTTCTGGTAAGATTGTAACATAATTATCAGCACCTAATAATTCTTCCTTACCATGTATAATTGTATATACCATAATGACTGTGACTGACACTGACTGTACAGAAAGAGACTCTATTGAGAAAGTCTGGCTGCTGGAACTGTTGGACCATGTCCTGTGTCTAGGCATATTCACACTGAGATCTTTTCTGCATTAGCAAGTTTGCTGGGGAAATTACACCTTTGAAGAACCTTATTCAGAACTTGCCACAATAACTCAAGGTGGCAGCACCAGTCTTTTTTTAACAACTTAAATTGGAGACCTTCAAATTGTTTGCCACCCGAACAGGGATACAGATCTGCTTATACATCCGTAGTGAATATGAATCTGATAAATCTTATTGCATTACCAATAAAAAATCCATATTGGAACCACCAACATCTATCTATAGACCAAGCAGAACCCAAACAAATGAAAGCTGGACACACAAAAATATGGCTTCGAAGACCACACAATACCTTAACACATGTCATATTGCATGAAATTCACAGACAGCTAAACAGTCTTTTTTTTTTCTTTTTTTTTTTACTGAAAGAGAAATTTCTCAAGAAATTTCTGGCCACAGGGAGAGGACTTGCAAAGCTAAAATGTGCTTATATGATAGCTTAGGCAGATTAGGGTGTCTAGTATGTTGCTTCATGGTATCAAAGCCCTGCATTACTGCCCTGTGCAATTCTGAACTGGATTTTCTGACAGCATGGTCACTGCCATGGCCATTGTTAGTTCTGGTTCATTCCACAAGGGCTCCACCAGGTGCCCAAATGAATTTTAACACCACACCAGGTTCTTGGGCTGAGAGCTGCTGAGCATGTAAAGTTGGTCCTATTCTTATCCCAGGACTATCATAATGGGTCAATAAGTCTCTCTTTCAGTCTTTGAATTATCAAATTCTTGCTTTCAAGTATTTCTTCTCATGCAAGTATCCTTAGATTCTTCTTAGGATTGCCCACACAATTACCTTTATTCATTTCACATGAAATTCACAGACTTCTAAGCAGTCTTTTCTTTTAATATATTTCTTTTCATATGTAATGATATTCACAGGCTTGCCATTTAACAAGCATTTTCATCAATTAACTTAAATTTCTTAATTATTGTGTCAATGTTTTTTTCTATATTAACCAAAATGTTATCATTAAAAAGCACATATCATATATGGTTTCCTTAATGTTTTTTAATCTCACTAATTGTTTCTTTTACTGGTAATACAATCACCACAGCATGCAAATATGAAATGACTTCGAGGACAGCAGTCAAACCTATTTCCGTTGAAGATGTGTGAATGAAAAATATTTCACGGGGCTGAGGGAAAGAATTTTCCTTCACACACGAGAGGGAAATAGATTTGACTACTACCTGAGAGAGTCACTTGTGTAGGTATGTTTTCAAGAACATCAGATCTGCCAAATGAATTGTCTTCATCACCTGGAAAATAGCCTTAGAACAAACAATGATTACAGCAGTGCCACTCCGGGCACATATTTATTCTCCCAAGAAAACTTTACATCCTAAAAAAAATTAATAGCATCAGAATGGACAAATGTCAGTTTCAATTTTACATTTTACTGATATTTATTTTTAGTAATTATTAGTTTCCATATGTAAACCTGCTGGAAATCAGTTGAAAAAACGAAATTATTATAATCATTATCACTTTTAATTTAATTTGATTATATAAATTACCTTTCCATCTCTAATTTATTTTCAATCTGTTATAACCAATTTTTTTTAATGTTCTATATACATGCCATGCCTATAGCATGTATCATACACTAATAACAAGAAATACCTATTTCATTGAAATTTGTACTCAGACTGAGAATGTTCCTTGTACTGTATATATAACATTTCCACTCTTGGTTAGTGTTAGGCTACAATGGCAGCATCAAAACACAGTAGCATCAAATGTGTTAAAGTGAACTAACAATTCAAAATTGAATTAAATGTGTCAAGCCCCTCTTTAAACCATAAGGCATATCTGGACTTTACCTTTCAATGTCAATGGGCTTTTTCCTGTGTGTTGACTGAATATGCTTACTGCCCAATATTTCATTGACTTCAATGAAGGAAGTAAAAAGCTTTTAGCAAAACAACAACATTTTGGGCAAGTCCTGCGACATGGCAGCTCCATAACTAATTTGTTGCTGATTGGCCTCATGATAGAAATTGCTGCATGGATTCATGATGAATCAAATAATTAAAAATACATTGTTAAGGTCTGTGGACTGAAATAATTTACATACTGACATTTCTATTCATTGCAAATACATGCAATTTTGTACCAGTTACTTCTTTTTTAATGTCATTGCACAAATATGATGTTTATCATCAAAAATTTAACAAACTTTACTTGGATCACTTAACCTAGATAATTGTTGACATATATTGTCTTATCACTCATACAAGCACATTACTGCATTGTGAATTAATAGGCCCTATATAATGATTGCGTTGATATCTAAAGCATTGACATAATTCGTCTTTAAGCATCATTCCAGACAATAGATGATGTCTCAATTACTTCGTAACAAAGAATCCAGGGACACCCTTAATAATTTATAACCAATTTTTGCAATTGTTTGAAACATATATATACACATAATTGTAAAGTTCACCTTAATTCACATCCTCATTTGCATCTTAGTGAAAATTTGAACAGTACATAGATAACATGCCACTTCATCATCATCGTACACTCAGGTAGCCCTACAGCCTATACTTTTTATAATAATGTTGCGAAATGTTATGGCCATAATCAAACATTGAGTTTATTCAAATGTGTAACTGCTGAGTTCAAATTTACTTTGTAGTCTTTTATGTATTTTCATTCCATATATACGTCATTTACCTGAGTTACTCTGTTTTTCACTTTGTGCTTATTGCCAATTACCTTAATATATTTTATGTGAGTGTCTGCAATTTGTAGCACATATTTTCATTTGCACTACAACGCATATTTTGCAGGTTTATGAGACAATTTTTAAAAGTCATATATATATATAAATATTACTTTTTGTGCAATATTTCTCACTGAAGTTTCCAGAGGATTTTGTTTCATTTTATCATTGGAAATACATTTTACTGATTGACTTCACCATCTATTAGACTTGTTACAATACACAGAAAGAATGCATCCAAAAAAATTCTATTACAGGACATCCCAAAATTGAGCTATTGCATTAATGCATTCATTCAGGAATTATAAAAGCTACAGATGCAAACATTAAAATGATAAATAATGCTGACAAATGTTGTTTATTAACGGTAAAGTAAGTTTATACTGCTGCTGAAAATTAGACAGGATATCAATCCTTAGTTCAGTAGTTAAATTAAAATTCAGTGAGATGTAAATTTTTTTTTTCACTGTTGCCAATGTATATTGCAGACAAATACTGTGGTTATTTTGGGAACTTTGTTCATTCAGCAGGTGGGCAGCTCCATAACACTGATTATGGGGTATCTCATCTTATTTTTTTCAAAGCAAAGTAGGAAAAAAAGTATTTTCTTGTCTGAATAAGACACCCGTAAGTCATAGCTAGGTATAATGTGCCAACAGACAGTGTGTTGCCTATTTTCTGGGTTGACAGCAGAATGACTGCCATGCAGCCTGCTCAATCAACAAATCTTTCCGCAATTACTACAATAATTATCTGCAATTTTTAGCTGGCCATCCATTTTGCCATTATGCGTTGTCATTGATGCTACACTGATCAAAAGTGATCATAAAGGCCTGTAGAAAACTGCAGACTTTTGTTTTACCCCATTTTCTTTATCTCAGTTGCTGGTGACCCTTCTAATTTAAAGTATGTGTTTGGTTTGGTATGTGGTTTCTGATGAAACCAACTTACAATGAAGGGACTGGGTTTCATGTTAACTTTTGGGAGTTCCTAAGTGAAATGTTTTGGGGGCAGCTACTCAAAAATATATCCATTTATTTGCTATTTCAAGTAAACTGGTCATGTTTGGAGTTAAATTTCCCATTTCGGGAAAATTACTTCATGCTCTGATGATGAGAACTATCTCTCATGTCAAATTTAAGTAAGAGATCAGGGCATGGTAATATCCGCAGTAACATTTTACCCCTCTGAAGACTTATGAGGCTGGTGGAGATCATTATCTAAACATGGTCATTGACAAGGAGCACGTCAAAATGGACAGTCAACTTTACTTATCTTTATACTTTTTCAGTCTGCTTGCCACATATTTTCTGTACTTCAACACATGACCCTGTTGCATTATGGCTGCATTAACCCGTTGCACTGCTGCTTCAGCATTCTGTAAAGAGCAAAAATGAAAATGAAGGAACTTTAAAATTCTTGTTATTTCTCAATTTTGAGATTCCCATTCCCTTTGTAAAACAAAGTTGGTCAATTTCTCAACAAGAAATGTCACCTACTGCTTAATTTTGTTTGCCTGTCCGATTAGATGACTTGTTATTGAGATATTTCATAATTTGACCTCAGCCTTACTCAATTGAAGGTTAAAGAAAGTGAAGGATCATGTAACCCTAATAGCCCAGTTTTAGTTTACACAGTGCAGTACTACTCATCAAATTGTCTGTATACCTTAAGCAGCCAAAATTCTATGTTTTCAGCCAATCCACTCCTAAAGCATTACAGTTTTCGCCATGCCAATAATTAATAACTATGATAGGTATTATTGACATTCACTGTAATGATATGTTGAGACAATTTTATCTGGATTTGATTCAATATAAAATCAACCTAACTATAAAATACAAGAACACCAAATTAACCATGCCAAAGCAAATACACTGCAGATTTTGCCCCCAAAAAAAATCAAAGGACCAATATTATGATTTTTTTTTTCTAGAACTTACCATCATCACAAACACTCCACAGGAAATAGTATCCCTTTGTCTTCCACTGATGCCATGCTCACTCCGCCACTTATCTGTCAAATGTTTCTCTTTCTTGGATGATAGATACAACCTGGGAGAGAAATTCAAAAATAGTGAATGTTGTATGTTGCCAATAAACTTATCTGTATCTGTGTCTGTTATTTGGTACCAATATTTAACTTAAGACTTTGTTTATAACGTTTAGAAACCTCAGCATTAATATAAACCACCATAGCATTCCCAGACAGCTGAGGAAGTTCATGAGAGATGGACTAAAGCCCTGGTGAGTCAAAAGCTTGGTCCATTGTGCTATTAAATCACAAAATTATGGAATTCCAAAGGTCAGGATTCAACCTTCATAGTTACACCATAGTGTGTTTTCCACGCCATGAAACTGTAAAAGTATGTTTGTTAGAAGGGTCTTTGTCTTCCAAAATATTGGATTGATTAGTCATCAGTTTGTACAGCTAATGGACAGGACTATCTTGTGCTCTGATATGGCCCTTTTCAAAACTGGAAAGTATTTTCTGGCTGTATCTTTAATCCTTTCTTGTTTCAGAAAAATTACCCTATATTCCGGGTTTTCGTTGGGCTGGTTTTGGATTTTCTATTTCAGTTCCCAAAATGTTTAATTTTAGCCCCTGGTTCATAGTATAGACATACAATAGGTCAGGCAAGATATCACTTTTCTAAAATATCAACAACCCAGCTGTCCGACTCAAGGAATCTCACCCTAACAGCAAAATTTAATTTTCTAAAGTTTGCTTATTACACTTGTTTATATGCTGTATATAAATATATCTCACTTTAAAATAGATGCTGTACATGTAGGATTTTCAAAACCAGAGCAGCTGTCTTTGTAAATTTTGTTAATTTCCTTATATTATATATCACTGTTATATTCTCCCAATACCAAATTATATATAATAACATGACTTACTTCCAATACCTGAAGTAGAGTTCTTTCAGGACATCGGCAGGTCCAGTTGAGTTGTAGAGATACATCACTTTTTCTTGCATATCTCCGACCATTAAAGTCCAATGGCTATCCTTAATCATGGGCATGATAACAAAGTTATAGTTGTTTAGATCAACCTGGAAAAAACCCAAAATATAACAAGATACTGTCCATGTAAACCACATTTAGCCAGTAAGCTTAATTTTGAAGTCATTGACTTATGGTCATTCCATTTTGCCAGCCTCCCTGAATGCAATCTAATCCTATGTTATTTCTGCTTGAAATAGCCAGGTCTGATATATCTTTTCCTATATTTCAATCATTAGCATAGTCTGATTATTTAAAAACAACAATACTGGCTACTCACAGTAGGGTAATTATTAACAAATAAAGAAATAGCCATATACAAATTGCACATGGCTTGAAGGCCTCTTAAATTTAGCATAATAATTTCCCATTCATGTCACATACAAATCTGAGGATGAATAATTACTTGAGTTTTCTTAATTGGAAGTCGTGAATTCAATAATTTGGCCTTTCATTTATTATATTACTGACCTTGTTGATTGTTGACCAGTGACACTGCTTGGATTCTCTCCAAAATTGAAGAACTTGGCTCGGCAACGCAAATACATCATTAAATTCAGTGGAAAGTATCTGCATGTATGCATCAATGACCTGAAAAATACGATTGTAAATAAAATAAGTAATCATAATTTAGTATGATCTATTAGTAACATGGGTATAATCATGATCAATTTTTCTTAAGAAATTGTTTTGAATATATTCAAAAACATCCCACCTATAGTCACGCACATGACCAAATATGTGACCAGCAAAAGTTTAACAATATGTTCTTGTTTATTCATTGAATGAGTTCCACTAAGAAAAGTTGTTTCATTCACCCAAACTATAACATCAACATAACCTGGAAATATTAACTGGATTTGCTGGTTGTATCATTTTTTACATCAAAAGAGTTATAAGGGGAGACCATTTAATGACCAGGGGGAGAGGCTTGGGAGTTTTTTTAAATAAATAATTTCTTGCTCAGTTTTGGAATAAATTCTTTTTGGAGAGTTGACATAAATAGTTTCTGTCAGTGCTATTTCTTAATAAGGCTTTGCTTGATTTAGGAATGAATATTCGTGGACTATGTGCACTTGAAATAAATAAATACTGCCACCATCACCATTAGATAAATAATTACCAGCCGAAGAAAACTCCAAGCCCCCCCTGGAAATTAAATGGTCTCCCCCTCAATTATTTGTTACAAGATGGGCAACTTACAGCGTCATCTAATAGTTCATCCTGCCTCAGAAGATATCGCCAGGAAGTTGGAGAAATTTCAATTTTCTGGACGTTGAATTTCTTCTCGATGCAATGAATTCTGCTGTTGTCAAAGACCTTTAAGTGCCTCGGCCATTCTGATGACTGTTCTCTCTTCTGTCCAACTTTAATATTACTTTGGTCTGGGCACTTTGTCAGAAGTACATGGCAGTCACTTAACTGCTTTTTTTTCACTGTAAACACTTCAGGATCCAGTTTTCTTTTAGCTGGCTTGATGGTTTCTGGAACTGATACTGGGATATCAGCCTCATCTTCAATCTTAATAACTTTGTCTTGTACAACAGAGTTTCCTGAAACTTCCTTCCCTCCCAGTGTCATAGTACTCAGCCGGCCACTTGAACGTTGAAGTTTGATTGTGATTGGATTTTTCAAAGCCGACTCAGGTAGCCAGACATCATGTTCACTATCATAACCCTTGAAGCTGACATGACATTCATAGTAGTGGTGTGTTTTGTTGTATCGGACATTTTTGACATTATCAATTTCATAGAAGTCATCAACTGGTGGTTTAGAAATCCTAGAAGTAGGTTTGTCAACATAGAGGCCAAATAATCCAACAGTAACTCCAACCTTTTGTAAGTCCTTCAAACTTGCCTCGGAGAACTCAAATATCTCATCCTGGCTTCTTTTCACTAAGTCAACTTCACTAATGATCTTCTGTACTGATGTTCTCCTTGAGATAACAAGGGGCTGATGTGTCAAGGAAGTATCAAAATATTCATAAACTTTGCCAAAAACCAACTGTTGGACTGGCTCTTGCAGCTTTTTCTTCTCTCTCCTTTTTCTGTTTCGATTCTGGAGATGTTTACTACGTATACCTGACTTTTGTTATACTTGTAAATATAATCATGAAAGAGTATCACATCATGGTCTTTTGGCGTTGGTTCCATGCCCGGAAGATGAACAGAAGCAATATGACGCTTTCCTCGCTCTCTCGACACATATTCTCTTGGAATCATGCTTTAAGTATTTTGTGGATGTGATAGCTGTTGAGAGTCCCATCTTCCATTTTAGTAAAGTACCATTTGTCCTTTTCATGAACGACTGCGTCATTCTCATCTTCGTTACTCACTGTTGGAAGGCTGGTGTCGTGTGAGTCAGCCAGAAGATTATGATGCTCATTTGATTGTACTTGAGATTCTTCATATGTCTCCATCTCATTCATGACATCTGTTTCTCTGCTGCAAATGAGATCATCTTCATAGCTCTTCAAATCCTGGTTCTCACTTGTCATGAAATCAATTTCAATGAATGGATGATGGTATTCTTCAGAAATGGAAATGGAACCAGGAAGATCAAATGTATAAGGCTTGTCCCATACACCATGGGTCTTCAGAGCCTCAACAAAATCTCCAGGTAGCAAGTCTTCCACTATTCCTTGAGCTTCCACTACTCCAGCAGTTTGACAACCTTCAACTCTCAATGAATTCCTGAAGTGAATCAGGCAATTGTTCATTCATAATTTCCCATTGCTTTTATCTTCTGAATATTCCCTTCGAACTTCCTCTGTTGTTTGAAATGCACTCCTTCACACCTGCTTTTCTAAGCTCTTCTAAGATCTGCTGATTCTCCTCCACTCCTCTCATTCTGTGAAGCATCGCTGCGTATGTTGTTGTTTGTCTAAACATTGATTTTGGGTAGTTTGACCTTGGATTTCTGAAATAATCCTCTCAGTTGTTTTTGTTCCTACTGTGATGGGGAATTTCATTTTTAGAAATGCTTTGGAAAGTGAATATACAGCGTTAAAAGGTATCCTACCACTCCTGAATGCATCAATTCAGCGCAGTCATAGCATGCTTTTGTTATGAAATGACCTCTGCGTGACGACACCTGACTTGCATTTGGCAAGGAATCCAATCTGAGATTATTAAGCTGCAAGTACTTTCTCCAAAGACGCAAAATTTGAAGTCCGGCTGACACAGATATCATAGCATCTCTGTAGGTCAATCTACTGTCCCGACAAGGTCTCATTAACAACACACCGCTGTAATGTAAAGTACGGTG
>JAPTHN010000172.1:0-32953 GCA_026936325.1 Platynereis dumerilii
GTAAAAGTGCTATTCTCTCTCCCGCCCCCCCCCCCCCCCCCCCCCCATCCCCGCTGCTTAGCTGCCACAGTACGAAAAATGGTTGACATTTATTCCAGCAAAGTCTGAAATTATGTGGAATCCGAGCGACATCTCAGCAACAATCCTCTGTGGTGTAGTGGTTAAGGCGTCGGGCCAGCAATTGAGAGGTCCTGGGTTCAAAACCTTTTCAAGTTAAACTTTTTTTTTTTTTTTTCCAGTCACCCAATCAAAACCTACTGAAGCTCTTTAATGGATCCGCAACAAAGAAAAAAGCCTTAAGCAACCTTTTGTGTATGTTTGCTTCACTTTTACACCAATAATCAGTGGCAAAAGTGCAAGAACAGGCATTTCACTGATATACAGTATCTGGGTGCTACAAACAGGCCAAAATATTCCTAATTCTTGTAATTTCTATGCTACGTTTGTAGCCTGCAAGCTTTATTGCATGAAGAAAGCTCATATCTAGCAGACGACATTGGTCTTATAGTATTAAGGGCCGGGAGAAAATAGAAAGCTGTGCTCTGATTGGTTGACTTAATGCAGGTGAACTTTGAAATACAGGCTGCAGGCCAGCAACTAATGTTGAAACTGGTTAAAATGGAGTAGATTAGCATTACTATGGCCGTGACATGGGCTAAGATTGCACCAGCAGAAAAGCCGCAGATTTTTGGCGGGAAAAGCTGGAACACTGCATTGTTTGGGTGCCGGTGGCAGTTTAATGCCTTTCTGGTTGCCTTGCCTGTCGAATTGCATGGTTTTGTTATTCTAGGCCTCTGCATAGGCCTACGTTGCATTTGCATGCTAAAAGATAGGAAAACATGCCTTCCGGCCAGAATCAACCGGAGGTATCCTGCTAAATGTCTTGATATTATTACTTATCAGCACTAGTAGAGTAGCATTTTCCTGCAAAAATGATGAAAATCGCATCATTTTCTCATTCCACAAAGTGGCAAAAACCTCCGTTTTTGCCCTTTTTGAGAAAATTCCCCCCGTCGTGGCAAACTAGGTTAGAGGCTCGAAAGTGGCGCTGAACGATTTCCAGCATTCAGGCCCATGACCCTGTATCACACATCAGTTACATTGCACCAATAATGGCCCAATAACCGGTGGTGAAATTTTGTCATTGCCCTGCGGTTGCTGGCTACCAGTGTTGCGCTACCTTTACACTTACAGAAAACCAGTGATTATCCAATGGTTGTGCCTCCCCCTCCTTAAATGCTGATTTTGGCCAGTAATAAATAGGTATCTGCTGAAACTCCAGTGGTCAACTAGCTGTAGAAAGGCAAAATATTCCAAATTCAGGTAATTTCTATGCTGAATAAGTGGCGAAAGCTTAATTATAAAAATTTGAAAAGCAAGTATTATCTGAAACCCTAACCCCAACCCTAACCCTAACCCTAACCCTAAACCCTAAACCCTAACCCTAACTCGGGGCAATTATTTTTTTTCAATTTTATTCAAAAACAAGAAGTTAATGCATTTTGACAGGCCCCATTTAAGCATGTAACTCCCGGAACTCCTTGACGTCCTGCAACTCCCGCTATGTCCCACTAACTCCTGCTAACTCCGTCAACTCCCATAACTCCTGCTAACTCCTGCTAACTTCCGTAACTCCCCTAACTCCTGCTAACTCCCGTAACTCCCATTCAACTCCTGTCAACTCCCATAACTCCCGGTAACTCCCGCTAAATCCCACAACTCCTGCTAACTCCTGGTAACTCCCGCTAACTCCCAAAACTCCCGCTAACTCCTGTCAACTCCCGTAACTCCCTGAAGTCCCAAATGGAGGCTCCGTTTGGGAGTTACATGCTTAAATGGGGCCTCTCTGGCCAAAAAAGTTTTTTATTATTTTTTTGTTAAACAGAACTAAAACAGGAAAAAAAAAAAGTTGTACTTCAACCTAAAAAAACACATATTTTCAGAACGTAAAGCCAGGTAACTTCATAAATAAGGGATGTAAAGTGCTCTCTCTCCGCCCCCCCCCCCCCCCCCCCCCCCCCCCCCCCCCCCCCCCCCATCCCCCGCTGCTTAGCTGCCACAGTACGAAAAATGGTTGACATTTATTCCAGCAAAGTCTGAAATTATGTGGAATCCGAGCGACATCTCAGCAACAATCCTCTGTGGTGTAGTGGTTAAGGCGTCGGGCCAGCAATTGAGAGGTCCTGGGTTCAAAACCTTTTCAAGTTAAACTTTTTTTTTTTTTTTTCCAGTCACCCAATCAAAACCTACTGAAGCTCTTTAATGGATCCGCAACAAAGAAAAAAGCCTTAAGCAACCTTTTTGTGTATGTTTGCTTCACTTTTACACCAATAATCAGTGGCAAAAGTGCAAGAACAGGCATTTCACTGATATACAGTATTGGGTGCTACAACAGGCCAAAATATTCTAATTCTTGTAATTTCTATGCTACGTTTGTAGCCTGCAAGCTTTATTGCATGAAGAAAGCTCATATCTAGCAGACGACATTGGTCTTATAGTATTAAGGCCGGGAGAAAATAGAAAGCTGTGCTCTGATTGGTTGACTTAATGCAGGTGAACTTTGAAATACAGGCTGCAGGCCAGCAACTAATGTTGAAACTGGTTAAAATGGAGTAGATTAGCATTACTATGGCCGTGACATGGGCTAAGATTG
This sequence comes from Platynereis dumerilii, assembly GCA_026936325.1. Classification (NCBI taxonomy): domain Eukaryota; kingdom Metazoa; phylum Annelida; class Polychaeta; order Phyllodocida; family Nereididae; genus Platynereis; species Platynereis dumerilii. The sequence goes on from JAPTHN010000172.1 coordinate 2,654, forward strand.
CACCAGCAGAAAAGCCGCAGATTTTTGGCGGGAAAAGCTGGAACACTGCATTGTTTGGGTGCCGGTGGCAGTTTAATGCCTTTCTGGTTGCCTTGCCTGTCGAATTGCATGGTTTTGTTATTCTAGGCCTCTGCATAGGCCTACGTTGCATTTGCATGCTAAAAGATAGGAAAACATGCCTTCCGGCCAGAATCAACCCGGAGGTATCCTGGCTAAATGTCTTGATATATTACTTATCAGCACTAGTAGAGTAGCATTTCCTGCAAAAATGATGAAAATCGCATCATTTCTCATTCCACAAAGTGGCAAAAACCTCCGTTTTTGCCCTTTTTGAGAAAAATTCCCCCCGTCGTGGCAAACTAGGTTAGAGGCTCGAAAGTGGCGCTGAACGATTTCCAGCATTCAGGCCCATGACCCTGTATCACACATCAGTTACATTGCACCAATAATGGCCCAATAACCGGTGGTGAAATTTTGTCATTGCCCTGCGGTTGCTGGCTACCAGTGTTGCGCTACCTTTACACTTACAGAAAACCAGTGATTATCCAATGGTTGTGCCTCCCCCTCCTTAAATGCTGATTTTGGCCAGTAATAAATAGGTATCTGCTGAAACTCCAGTGGTCAACTAGCTGTAGAAAGGCAAAATATTCCAAATTCAGGTAATTTCTATGCTGAATAAGTGGCGAAAGCTTAATTATAAAAATTTGAAAAGCAAGTATTATCTGAAACCCTAACCCCAACCCTAACCCTAACCCTAACCCTAAACCCTAAACCCTAACCCTAACTCGGGCAATTATTTTTTTTCAATTTTATTCAAAAACAAGAAGTTAATGCATTTTGACAGGCCCCATTTAAGCATGTAACTCCCGGAACTCCTTGACGTCCTGCAACTCCCGCTATGTCCCACTAACTCCTGCTAACTCCGTTAACTCCATAACTCCTGCTAACTCCTGCTAACTTCCGTAACTCCCACTAACTCCTGCTAACTCCCGTAACTCCCATTAACTCCTGTCAACTCCCATAACTCCCGGTAACTCCCGCTAAATCCCACAACTCCTGCTAACTCCCATAACTCCTGGTAACTCCCGCTAACTCCCAAAACTCCCGCTAACTCCTGTCAACTCCCGTAACTCCCTGAAGTCCCAAATGGAGGCTCCGTTTGGGAGTTACATGCTTAAATGGGGCCTCTCTGGCCAAAAAAGTTTTTTATTATTTTTTTGTTAAACAGAACTAAAACAGGGAAAAAAAAAAGTTGTACTTCCAACCTAAAAAACACATATTTTCAGAACGTAAAGCCAGGTAACTTCATAAATAAGGGATGTAAAGTGCTATTCTCTCTCCCGCTCCCCCCCCCCCCCCCCATCCCCCGCTGCTTAGCTGCCACAGTACGAAAAATGGTTGACATTTATTCCAGCAAAGTCTGAAATTATGTGGAATCCGAGCGACATCTCAGCAACAATCCTCTGTGGTGTAGTGGTTAAGGCGTCGGGCCAGCAATTGAGAGGTCCTGGGTTCAAAACCTTTTCAAGTTAAACTTTTTTTTTTTTTTTTCCAGTCACCCAATCAAAACCTACTGAAGCTCTTTAATGGATCCGCAACAAAGAAAAAAGCCTTAAGCAACCTTTTTGTGTATGTTTGCTTCACTTTTACACCAATAATCAGTGGCAAAAGTGCAAGAACAGGCATTTCACTGATATACAGTATCTGGGTGCTACAACAGGCCAAAATATTCCTAATTCTTGTAATTTCTATGCTACGTTTGTAGCCTGCAAGCTTTATTGCATGAAGAAAGCTCATATCTAGCAGACGACATTGGTCTTATAGTATTAAGGCCGGGAGAAAATAGAAAGCTGTGCTCTGATTGGTTGACTTAATGCAGGTGAACTTTGAAATACAGGCTGCAGGCCAGCAACTAATGTTGAAACTGGTTAAAATGGAGTAGATTAGCATTACTATGGCCGTGACATGGGCTAAGATTGCACCAGCAGAAAAGCCGCAGATTTTTGGCGGGAAAAGCTGGAACACTGCATTGTTTGGGTGCCGGTGGCAGTTTAATGCCTTTCTGGTTGCCTTGCCTGTCGAATTGCATGGTTTTGTTATTCTAGGCCTCTGCATAGGCCTACGTTGCATTTGCATGCTAAAAGATAGGAAAACATGCCTTCCGGCCAGAATCAACGCAGGTATCCTGGCTAAATGTCTTGATATATTACTTATCAGCACTAGTAGAGTAGCATTTCCTGCAAAAATGATGAAAATCGCATCATTTCTCATTCCCACAAAGTGGCAAAAACCTCCGTTTTTGCCTTTTTGAGAAAAATTCCCCCCGTCGTGGCAAACTAGGTTAGAGGCTCGAAAGTGGCGCTGAACGATTTCCAGCATTCAGGCCCATGACCCTGTATCACACATCAGTTACATTGCACCAATAATGGCCCAATAACCGGTGGTGAAATTTTGTCATTGCCCTGCGGTTGCTGGCTACCAGTGTTGCGCTACCTTTACACTTACAGAAAACCAGTGATTATCCAATGGTTGTGCCTCCCCCTCCTTAAATGCTGATTTTGGCCAGTAATAAATAGGTATCTGCTGAAACTCCAGTGGTCAACTAGCTGTAGAAAGGCAAAATATTCCAAATTCAGGTAATTTCTATGCTGAATAAGTGGCGAAAGCTTAATTATAAAAATTTGAAAAGCAAGTATTATCTGAAACCCTAACCCCAACCCTAACCCTAACCCTAACCCTAAACCCTAAACCCTAACCCTAACTCGGGCAATTATTTTTTTTCAATTTTATTCAAAAACAAGAAGTTAATGCATTTTGACAGGCCCCATTTAAGCATGTAACTCCCGGAACTCCTTGACGTCCTGCAACTCCCGCTATGTCCCACTAACTCCTGCTAACTCCCGTTAACTCCCATAACTCCTGCTAACTCCTGCTAACTTCCGTAACTCCCACTAACTCCTGCTAACTCCCGTAACTCCCATTCAACTCCTGTCAACTCCCGGTAACTCCCGCTAAATCCCACAACTCCTGCTAACTCCCATAACTCCTGGTAACTCCCGCTAACTCCCAAAACTCCCGCTAACTCCTGTCAACTCCCGTAACTCCCTGAAGTCCCAAATGGAGGCTCCGTTTGGGAGTTACATGCTTAAATGGGGCCTCTCTGGCCAAAAAAGTTTTTTATTATTTTTTTGTTAAACAGAACTAAAACAGGAAAAAAAAAAAGTTGTACTTCCAACCTAAAAAACACATATTTTCAGAACGTAAAGCCAGGTAACTTCATAAATAAGGGATGTAAAGTGCTATTCTCTCTCCCGCCCCCCCCCCCCCCCCCCCCCCCCCCCCCCCCCCCCCATCCCCCGCTGCTTAGCTGCCACAGTACGAAAAATGGTTGACATTTATTCCAGCAAAGTCTGAAATTATGTGGAATCCGAGCGACATCTCAGCAACAATCCTCTGTGGTGTAGTGGTTAAGGCGTCGGGCCAGCAATTGAGAGGTCCTGGGTTCAAAACCTTTTCAAGTTAAACTTTTTTTTTTTTTTTTCCAGTCACCCAATCAAAACCTACTGAAGCTCTTTAATGGATCCGCAACAAAGAAAAAAGCCTTAAGCAACCTTTTTGTGTATGTTTGCTTCACTTTTACACCAATAATCAGTGGCAAAAGTGCAAGAACAGGCATTTCACTGATATACAGTATCTGGGTGCTACAACAGGCCAAAATATTCCTAATTCTTGTAATTTCTATGCTACGTTTGTAGCCTGCAAGCTTTATTGCATGAAGAAAGCTCATATCTAGCAGACGACATTGGTCTTATAGTATTAAGGCCGGGAGAAAATAGAAAGCTGTGCTCTGATTGGTTGACTTAATGCAGGTGAACTTTGAAATACAGGCTGCAGGCCAGCAACTAATGTTGAAACTGGTTAAAATGGAGTAGATTAGCATTACTATGGCCGTGACATGGGCTAAGATTGCACCAGCAGAAAAGCCGCAGATTTTTGGCGGGAAAAGCTGGAACACTGCATTGTTTGGGTGCCGGTGGCAGTTTAATGCCTTTCTGGTTGCCTTGCCTGTCGAATTGCATGGTTTTGTTATTCTAGGCCTCTGCATAGGCCTACGTTGCATTTGCATGCTAAAAGATAGGAAAACATGCCTTCCGGCCAGAATCAACCCGGAGGTATCCTGGCTAAATGTCTTGATATATTACTTATCAGCACTAGTAGAGTAGCATTTCCTGCAAAAATGATGAAAATCGCATCATTTCTCATTCCACAAAGTGGCAAAAACCTCCGTTTTTGCCCTTTTTGAGAAAAATTCCCCCCGTCGTGGCAAACTAGGTTAGAGGCTCGAAAGTGGCGCTGAACGATTTCCAGCATTCAGGCCCATGACCCTGTATCACACATCAGTTACATTGCACCAATAATGGCCCAATAACCGGTGGTGAAATTTTGTCATTGCCCTGCGGTTGCTGGCTACCAGTGTTGCGCTACCTTTACACTTACAGAAAACCAGTGATTATCCAATGGTTGTGCCTCCCCCTCCTTAAATGCTGATTTTGGCCAGTAATAAATAGGTATCTGCTGAAACTCCAGTGGTCAACTAGCTGTAGAAAGGCAAAATATTCCAAATTCAGGTAATTTCTATGCTGAATAAGTGGCGAAAGCTTAATTATAAAAATTTGAAAAGCAAGTATTATCTGAAACCCTAACCCCAACCCTAACCCTAACCCTAACCCTAAACCCTAAACCCTAACCCTAACTCGGGCAATTTTTTTTTCAATTTTATTCAAAAACAAGAAGTTAATGCATTTTGACAGGCCCCATTTAAGCATGTAACTCCCGGAACTCCTTGACGTCCTGCAACTCCCGCTATGTCCCACTAACTCCTGCTAACTCCCGTTAACTCCCATAACTCCTGCTAACTCCTGCTAACTTCCGTAACTCCCACTAACTCCTGCTAACTCCCGTAACTCCCATTCAACTCCTGTCAACTCCCATAACTCCCGGTAACTCCCGCTAAATCCCACAACTCCTGCTAACTCCCATAACTCCTGGTAACTCCCGCTAACTCCCAAAACTCCGCTAACTCCTGTCAACTCCCGTAACTCCCTGAAGTCCCAAATGGAGGCTCCGTTGGGGAGTTACATGCTTAAATGGGGCCTCTCTGGCCAAAAAAGTTTTTTATTATTTTTTTGTTAAACAGAACTAAAACAGGAAAAAAAAAAAGTTGTACTTCCAACCTAAAAAACACATATTTTCAGAACGTAAAGCCAGGTAACTTCATAAATAAGGGATGTAAAGTGCTATTCTCTCTCCCGCCCCCCCCCCCCCCCCCCCCCACCCCCCCCCCCCCACCCCCGCTGCTTAGCTGCCACAGTACGAAAAATGGTTGACATTTATTCCAGCAAAGTCTGAAATTATGTGGAATCCGAGCGACATCTCAGCAACAATCCTCTGTGGTGTAGTGGTTAAGGCGTCGGGCCAGCAATTGAGAGGTCCTGGGTTCAAAACCTTTTCAAGTTAAACTTTTTTTTTTTTTTTTCCAGTCACCCAATCAAAACCTACTGAAGCTCTTTAATGGATCCGCAACAAAGAAAAAAGCCTTAAGCAACCTTTTTGTGTATGTTTGCTTCACTTTTACACCAATAATCAGTGGCAAAAGTGCAAGAACAGGCATTTCACTGATATACAGTATCTGGGTGCTACAACAGGCCAAAATATTCCTAATTCTTGTAATTTCTATGCTACGTTTGTAGCCTGCAAGCTTTATTGCATGAAGAAAGCTCATATCTAGCAGACGACATTGGTCTTTATAGTATTAAGGCGGGGAGAAAATAGAAAGCTGTGCTCTGATTGGTTGACTTAATGCAGGTGAACTTTGAAATACAGGCTGCAGGCCAGCAACTAATGTTGAAAATGGTTAAAATGGAGTAGATTAGCATTACTATGGCCGTGACATGGGCTAAGATTGCACCAGCAGAAAAGCCGCAGATTTTTGGCGGGAAAAGCTGGAACACTGCATTGTTTGGGTGCCGGTGGCAGTTTAATGCCTTTCTGGTTGCCTTGCCTGTCGAATTGCATGGTTTTGTTATTCTAGGCCTCTGCATAGGCCTACGTTGCATTTGCATGCTAAAAGATAGGAAAACATGCCTTCCGGCCAGAATCAACCCGGAGGTATCCTGGCTAAATGTCTTGATATATTACTTATCAGCACTAGTAGAGTAGCATTTCCTGCAAAAATGATGAAAATCGCATCATTTCTCATTCCACAAAGTGGCAAAAACCTCCGTTTTTGCCCTTTTTGAGAAAAATTCCCCCCGTCGTGGCAAACTAGGTTAGAGGCTCGAAAGTGGCGCTGAACGATTTCCAGCATTCAGGCCCATGACCCTGTATCACACATCAGTTACATTGCACCAATATGGCCCAATAACGGTGGTGAAATTTTGTCATTGCCCTGCGGTTGCTGGCTACCAGTGTTGCGCTACCTTTACACTTACAGAAAACCAGTGATTATCCAATGGTTGTGCCTCCCCCTCCTTAAATGCTGATTTTGGCCAGTAATAAATAGGTATCTGCTGAAACTCCAGTGGTCAACTAGCTGTAGAAAGGCAAAATATTCCAAATTCAGGTAATTTCTATGCTGAATAAGTGGCGAAAGCTTAATTATAAAAATTTGAAAAGCAAGTATTATCTGAAACCCTAACCCCAACCCTAACCCTAACCCTAACCCTAAACCCTAAACCCTAACCCTAACTCGGGCAATTATTTTTTTTCAATTTTATTCAAAAACAAGAAGTTAATGCATTTTGACAGGCCCCATTTAAGCATGTAACTCCCGGAACTCCTTGACGTCCTGCAACTCCCGCTATGTCCCACTAACTCCTGCTAACTCCGTTAACTCCCATAACTCCTGCTAACTCCTGCTAACTTCCGTAACTCCCACTAACTCCTGCTAACTCCCGTAACTCCCATTCAACTCCTGTCAACTCCCATAACTCCCGGTAACTCCCGCTAAATCCCACAACTCCTGCTAACTCCCATAACTCCTGGTAACTCCCGCTAACTCCCAAAACTCCCGCTAACTCCTGTCAACTCCCGTAACTCCCTGAAGTCCCAAATGGAGGCTCCGTTTGGGAGTTACATGCTTAAATGGGGCCTCCTGATCTTCAATCCCTTTGACTTTAACGATGATGGTTTGGAGAACGCTTTACCTTTACATGACTCTGATCCAGACCTACAATTTTATAATGATGCTACAATGATTGAAAGCACTTATCACTGTGATTATTATCTTGAAGAATCCTTCACTAACAAATTGAATGACATGAACTTGGCTTATGAGTGCTTCTCACTCTTCCATTTGAATATTCGGAGAAATCCTAAAAACCTTGGAAAACTCGAACATTTTCTTCAAGTTCTTGGGTTCAACTTTACTATTATAGGGGTAACTGAAACTTGGCTCAACTCGTCTAATGCTGATCTATATAGTATACCTGGGTATAATCATTTTTATATACATCGCACTGGAAAAAGGGGTGGTGGAGTGTCCAAGTATGTGTACGAAAGTTTCATGGTGAAAACTCGAGATGACTTGGATACTATGTCTGACCAGATTGAAGCCAAATTTATTCAAATTTCTAAAACAGACAGCGGTCTCTCTAGAGATGCTGTTGTTGGTGTTGTCTATAGACCTCCAAACCAGGATGTAGATACTTTCAATGAAAAGGTTAACGAGATTTTGACAAGTATCAGAAATGAAAAGAAACTGGTATATCTTATGGGTGACTTCAATATTAATATATTTGATTCTAAAGATCACATTCCTAGCTCAGAATTTTTAGATGTTATATATACCCATTCAATGTTTCCATTGATTACCAAACCAACACGCGTCACCTCAGAGACAGCTACCCTCATTGACAATATTTTTCACAATGATTATCAAACAATTGCTTAAATGGTATTTTTTATACCAACATCTCCGATCATTTTCCTATTTTTACCATAAACTACAAAAGTAAACTTGATATCAAACAAAGGTCTTTCAAGATTCGGGTTATGAAAGAAAAAAATATAGAGAAATTCTCGCAAAGATTAGATGAAATTGATTGAAACATTGTCACTGACAAGGAATGTGGTCAAGAAGCTTTCGCAACTTTCTATCAGAAGTATAGTAATATCTACAATGAGTGTTTTCCTGAGAGAGTTGTGAAGTCAAACTATTATAATAAGAAGCCCTGGTTGAGTGACGCCATGAAAAATTCTATAAAAGTAAAGAATAAATTGTATGTGAAACAACTTAAGGTACCCACTGCAGAAAACAAGCATGATTATAAAATATATAAGACTGAATTAAACAGGCTTATGAAGTTGCAGGAAAGAAAACACTATGCAGACCTTTTACATGCCAACAAGAACAATACAAGAAAAATGTGGTCCATAATCAAAGATGTAATTAACAAGAAAAAGCATACTACTACTCCTAATCAATTCAAATTTGGTGACAAGTTAGTGAGTGATAAAGGGGTGATTGCTTCAAAATTCAATCAATACTTCAACAATGTTGGGTGTGACTTAGCAAGGAAAATACCGCATTCAAATACCAGCCCACTCCAATATATGACAGGGTCATACAATAACTCAATTTATCTTACACCTGTTGAAGAATCTGAAGTTGAAAGAATCATTCAAAATTTAAAAAATTCAAGCCCGGGTTGTGATTCAATAAATGCAAAAATTGTAAAAGCAACCTACAAAAAATATCTCACACCTGTTACTCACATACTTAATTTGTCTATTACACAGGGTTTTTTCCCTGATGCCATGAAAATAGCAAAGATCATACCTCTTTATAAGTCTGGTGACCCTACAATCATAAGCAATTACAGGCCAGTCTCAGTCTTACCTGTATTTTCTAAAATAATTGAACGCCTTATGTATAACAGACTAATGGCTTTTATTAAAAGAAACAACATATTGTACAAGTATCAGTTTGGTTTTAGAGATGGTCATAGTACCAGCATGGCTTTGACTGTACTTATAGATAATATCTTGTCAGCCATTGACAGTGGTGAGGTTACGATTGGTGTTTTCTTAGATTTTAAAAAAGCCTTTGACACGGTTGATCATGACATTTTGTTAAAAAAGCTCTATTACTATGGAATTAGAGGTATAGCACATAATTGGGTAAAGACTATCTGAGAAATCGACAGCAATATGTTTGTTTTAACTATGTTGACTCTTCAAAATTGAATTTAAAATGTGGTGTTCCTCAAGGATCAATTCTCGGTCCTCTATTATTTCTTCTATATATTAACGACATAGTAAATGTATCATCCAGCTTGCTTCCAATAATTTTTGCAGATGATACTAACATTTTTATGAGAGGGCACTCTTTAAAAGAAATAACTGAAAAAATGAATGAAGAAATATCCCAAATCATGCTCTGGCTTAATTCCAATAAGTTGTCTTTGAATGTGGCTAAAACGCATTACATGGTTTTTAGATCAAAAAGTCGCAAAATTGACTCCTTTTTTCCATTGAAAATCAATGGCTCAGAAATTGACCGTGTAGCAACTACAAAATTCATAGGTGTATTGCTGGATGAAAAATTATGTTGGGATAAGCACATACAATATATCAAGCCTAAGATTGGTAAGGGAATTGGAATCTTATGCAAAGCCCGAAAAACACTAACTAAAGAGGCTCTTATTTCACTTTACTTTTGTTTTATCTACCCATATCTTACATACTGCATTGAAATCTGGGGAACAGCAGCACAAACTTACCTATCAACTTTATTAAAGCTTCAAAAAAAGGCTATTAGGGTTATCTCATCAGCTAGCTTTAGAGCGAGCACTGAACCTCTATTCAAACAACTCAAATTTCTTAATCTTCATCAGTTATATCAAAAGTCAATAACATTATTCATGTACAAATTTGTTAAAGGTTTTCTTCCAGAGATATTCAAGGATATGTTTAGAAAAAATAGTGACGTCTCAAGCAGAGTGACAAGAAATTCCTCTAAGTTTAGCATTCATTTTTGTAAAACTGAACTATACAAGAGATCAATTAAAGTTGTGGGACCAAAAATATGGAATCAGGTTGAGGATAGAATTAATCACCACTGCAGTATTGTAAGTTTTAAGAGGAGAATACATAAATATCTTCTTGAAAATAGCATTATTTCATTCTGAACTATATGTGACACCAGGTGGAGCTGTGAACCAGTGTGCGATCATGCGCACAGTGCTCTCTCTCCAGTATTCTCTAGACATTGAACAGACAAGACGTACATTGAAGGTTTCCAAGGAATTATTGCTGACACTGAATTGTTACAGTGGTGGCAGCGGTAATAAGGTAGCCTCTGTGTATTTGCTGTTTATCAGAGCAGCTCTGGATGTTTATAGACAGATTTTAGTGCTTTTCGGCGCTGTTTAGAGTGGTATAAAGACTTTGACAGCTCACACTGCTGGACACGTGTACCCAGTGCACATGCACCCAGCACACCTGTCAGGCCAGGTGCACCACGCAGGATCGTCGTGCTAGACTGGCTGATACTCTAATCATCTGCTGAATGATATTTTAACCATTTTCTCCGTGTTTCTGTGCTTATTTGTACATATTTTGACATTGCCTATCTTCAAAATCGGCACTGTGTATATAGATTGAGTGCTGTAGCATTGGTGGCAGTGATTCTATTCAAAGCCATGGCCACGTGCATTTGAAGCAGTTCATTACACATTTCACTTCGTTTTGCTGTTGTTGATAGGCAGTTTAAATCAGAAAAAAAGAAAAAAAAAAGAGGGAGTGAGATAGTGTGGTTTTGTAAATATTCACCTATAAATTCGGCCAATTAAATTTATATAAGGCCTATTAAATTACACAAAACTTGGCTTATGTGTACATATTTTTCTGTGTGAAATTTGGGATTTTTCGATCTCTATTTCAAACTTTGTGAATAATATCACCTGTATATAATATTTCTGTGATATTTCACAATTGTGCTTCGTACTTGTTACATGTGCTCTCTTTTCCTTGAGAATATTTGTCTCTGCAAAATGAGTGACTTGAAGAAACACATTACCCTTCATGAAGAGCCCCAGTCTTTTAGAAGAGAGTTTCACCTGGATGATGAAAGTGTGCTGGCCTATAGGACCAGTCATGGACATTTAGGAGCTGCTGGTCATCACTTGATTGATGGCAGGACTACAGTGGATGCTCAGGAAGACAAGATTGTAAATTCTACTGAGGACAGACTGCCGTTTCCTGCACCACCCACATCTCCACAAGTTGATTTGGACCATGAATGCAAGACAGCAAGAGACATGATTGCGAGTATTGAGCAGCACATTCAATTGCAGCAATTAAAATTGAGGCAAATCTGCACATCCCTTTGCAAAAGTGAAGGACATTTGTTAGAGCAAACTGTGGAGATGCTCTGGAATTATGACAGTCATTTGCGCTTGGTTATTGAACGCTTGTCATGGGATCTAGGCTACTGGACTAGGCGCTTGAACTCCTTCACCTGCATCATGGACAAGACTGCCAAGTCTCCACAAGTGTCTGCCAGTGCCCCAGAAAGAAAACCTGGACCAGGAATTTATGAAAACAGTCAATCTGCAAACGGATCATCTCCAAGTGGATCATCCTCAAGTGGATCATCTCCAAGTGGATTGTCACCTAGCAGATTGTCAACCAGTGGATTGTCTCCCGATACTGATTATGTGTCTTCTGATTGTACATGTGCTGTCTCTGAAAATGCTCTCATTCCAGGTAGCCACAATGAACTGCTGCACTCGTGTAATTTGAAGGCAGAAACAAGGTATCCCTGTGTTACAGAGAGTGTGGAGATTTCTGATGATTTGTCTTCAAGGGATTTTCGTACCCTTCCTTGCCCGTCAATTACCACATCAAGGATGAAATCAACAGTCCCTGATTCTACCAGGAAAGAAGCCATTGGGCTTCTGATGTCGACCCATGAAGATATACAGAATCCTGAAGACGTAGAAGGACAGCAGCCTCCACAGAGATCACATTCCTGCTGTGCTTCAATTGCTAATGATGCTATGTCTCCTAGTCTTAATAATGTGTCTCGTGTACAAAAATGTATTGTCGATGAAAATGCTGTATTTCCAGGTCAGCCAGATGAACTCTCACTCAAGACATCAAATGAGACAAATCTACCCAATGCTGCAAGTGTGTGGACATCTACACCCAGAGATGTGAGTAGCTCTTCAGGGGATCTTCGTCCCCTCCCTGGTCTGCTAGGGACCACTGCATCAAGGACCTTAAAATTTGATGGACAGTTGAATGAGAAGGATGTCCTTGGGCTGTGATGCAAGTGCACAAGTGTGGAGAAGATCATCAACTGCACCCTGAAGACTCCTGCAATGCAACTCCAAAGTTGACAAGTCGTGAATCCCCATTCTACAACCAGCCACTACTTGAATCTACAAATCATGGATGTCTGCAAACCGAAGCCAATCAACGATGGAGACCTCCACATCATTCTACAAGATTGGATCCTGTTAAAGTGCCAAGGATACAAGAGAATCTCGTCCCGTCTTCCATGCCTCCACAAGACTTCAAATATTCTGAAATGACTTCACATCAATGTTTTAGTTCTAATTCTGTGGAGTCAAACATTCAATGTCATCCTGTGAATGTGCATGTGTCTTCCTCTTATTCTTTGCAGAGTAGTTTGCAGACAGAAAGATCGGATAGATGTTGTATTCCTGACCACTCTAGGAAAGACTACAGTGAGCCTCCTGATTGTTCTTCAAGGTTTGCCAAATATGACTCCTCAAGTGACGAGTTGAAGCTATTACCTCATGAGCCAAAGATGGATGTTGAGCATGCCAAGAGAAAACCAAGTGAGCCTGATCTTCATATTTGTGAAACTGTCCAGCTAGAAGAGATGAGCATGGACCTGCCTTCCGAAGGAAGTTCTGCGTGGGACAAGAACTACAATGCCCATGCCATTAGACGGCATTATGACATCTCACTTAAATTATAATTGTGAGCTATTCAGTTACTCAGGCTCGCAAAAGCTCTTCGGCTTTGCTCAGCCTCTGGAGCTCATCGGCTCCTCTGTAAAATGTTCTTTTTCTATTGAAAATGTTTCAGATCCCAGTTATGAAAATGAATGCCAACCACAGACACTTAAGAAGGTGAATTCTGCCAGGCATCCTGCGAGGTTGGATGATGATGATGGAGTATGCAATGGTTGCGAAGATGACTTCCTAACAATTGATAATCTCATGACTGGATCTGACCCGGAGAAGTATGGAATTGGATATGACCATCAACTACAACCAAGTCGCCCAGATGTACAAGCCCTGATGACGGAACGGTGGATGAAGAATATCCAGAAGACCAAGCGGCTGCATGATCGGGACAAACAAGCGACTTTGGATGGACAATTGCATTGTCTGGACGAGGCCCCCATGGCCATGTTGTCTGCAGGCCATCAGTTGGACTCAAATGGGACGATGATTCCTAAGTTTGACATAATAATAATGAGGAATCCTGATGTCTTATGGCCAGATGCTCCCCTACCAGCCAGTTCCAATTTGTTGAAGGGGGAGGGGACCATCCATACGATTCTTTACAACAGTGCCCTCCATTTGATTCTTCGTCATGGACAGGTGACTCACCATCTCCACGTGATTCTACATCACCAAGTGATCCTGCGCCACCATCTGGTTTGATGGTGCCCACAGCGACTCTCGAGCATCACTTCGACAGAAGCCAACCCAGGAGGGCAACCCAGTTAGAGTGGCTACTTGGACAAAGCCAAAGGACTAATGAATTGTAATTACAGTCCAAATAAGATTTTAATTGACATTTTTATTCTGCAGTTTCTGTGAACTGGACAATTTTAAATTAATTTGATCTGAACCATTTTTATGAGGACTCATTTGGTGTATTGAAACTATTGATGTCATTAACTTGTTTTAGCTGCAGATCATGTATTCAATTGTATTGTTATTCACATGTATTATGCATTTTTAGGTACTTTGCGGTAGCCATGTGTTAAATATGTAAAAATGATTTGCCTGTGCCAAAGATTTATGTTCACCAAGTTTCGCCAAAAATCTAATTCTGACTGCACCGATGTCATGATGAAGAGGATATGTGTGTCGCGAGGATGAAAGTGTAACAGCTGAAGGACATCAAGTACTCCGAAGATCAAGTACATTCCAGAAAGTACCCAAAGATTGAACATCTATCCTGAATACTGGTGCGATCAAGTCCGAAAAGCACAGTCTACGCCACGCTCATGATCAAGTCATCGTTTGGAACATCATCAACGAACATCACTACGAAGATCAAGTCATCACTTTGAAGATCTACACCTCTGCGAACCAAAAGAACAAAACGAGGGAGAGTGTGACACCAGGTGGAGCTGTGAACCAGTGTGCGATCATGCGCACAGTGCTCTCTCTCCAGTATTCTCTAGACATTGAACAGACAAGACGTACATTGAAGGTTTCCAAGGAATTATTGCTGACACTGAATTGTTACATATAAAAGGAACAGATGCTACACTTTGTTATCTTTAGGGCTCTCTGGGAATCTTGCTTGGGTCTCCCGTCTCTTCTAAAATAGGAGAGTTAATTGATCCGCATTCCCAGGTAGTCACAGTATAATGAAAAACGGTTACATTTTGGTGGATGCAGATGTGAAGGCATGAAGAGTTGGTTTTAGACTGATTTAATTACAGAAAATCAATACAAGGAAATGTGTGTCACAATGTCATATTTGACAGTTCATTGTTATTAGCAAGTTCTCTGTTAGTCTGTTGCTTGAATGTGTGAACCACCACATGACCTCCCCCCAGAACGGCTAATATAACGATGAGACTCCATGACTCCAGCTTGGAACCGAATGGGTCTACTTCTGTGACGATGGGAACGACGGCCTTGCACAGTAGTTTGAGGGGTAGAGCCAGAGACATCCGACGGAACAGGAAGAGTCTGTTGGGTGTGCACCGGTGAAAGAGGCTGTTTCCGGGGTCTGCCACGAGGTTTGGGAATAGCAACTTTAACGGGCTGATCAAGATCAAGGTGCGCGGGTTTAAGGCGATCAATGGAGACAGTCTCTGCTTTTCCACCCATATCCAAAATGAAAACCTTTGCACCTGGGCTGATGACCTTGAAAGGACCTTCGTACGGGCGTTGCAAGGGTGATCGATGGCCATCTCGCCTCACGAATACATACTGGCTGAGATGCAATTCCGGTGGCACAGAGGTGGAGTGTAAGCCATGCTGGGAGGCAGGAACGGGTGCTAACGAGCGCACTCGGTCTCGGAGAATTGCAAGTTGTGCTGAAGGCTCATGTGTAATGTTTGAGCGAGGCAGGAAATCACCTGGTACTGTTAGTGTCTCGCCAAACACCAATTCAGCTGAGGAAGAGCCCAAATCTTCCTTGGGAGCAGTACGGATGCCTAACAGGATCCATGGCAGTTCGTCATTCCAGTTTGGGCCTGTCAGCCGTGCTCGAAGGGCAGATTTCAAATGGCGATGAAATCTTTCAACCAAACCGTTTGCTTGCGGATGGTATGCTGTGGTTCGACTGTGTTGAACTCCAAGTAACTTGGCCAGCGTTCTCCAAAGCTCAGAGGTGAACTGGCTGCCTCGATCAGATGACATTTCTGCTGGGATACCAAAACGGGAAATCCAATGACTAATCAAAGCTTGGGCACAGGTTAATGCGGAAATGTCTTTCAAAGGAACAGCTTCTGGCCACCTGGTAAACCTGTCCACAATGGTGAACAGGTAAGTGCAGCCTTGAGATGCAGGAAGAGGACCAACAATGTCAATGTTAATGTGCTGGAAACGACGGTGAGGGATCTTGAAGACTTCTAAAGGAGATTTGACATGACGATGCACTTTGGATGTTTGGCAAGCTACACAAGTCTTCGCCCAGTTCCCAACTTGCTTATGAAGTCCATGCCAAACAAACTTGTTGGCAACTAATGTCCGAGTTGCCCGAATCGAAGGATGCGACAAATTGTGTACGGCTTCAAAAACTCTCTTTCTCCATGTGGATGGGACAATAGGTCGGGCTCGGCCAGTGGACACATCACAGAGAAGGGTGGTGCTGTTTGGACCGAAAGGCACATCTTCCACAATGAGACCAGAAATGGCTGTACGGTAAGCAGGGATCTCTGGATCTGCAGCTTGTGCAGTGGCCATAGCAGTATAGTCAATGTCAACCTCTGCCATGACAGCATTTACTGTGCTGCGTGAAAGTGCGTCTGCAACACAATTGTCTTTGCCAGCCAAGTGTCTTATGTCTGTCGTGAACTCAGAAACCGCAGCCAAGTGTCGTTGTTGCCTTGGTGACCATGGTTCAGAAACCTTTGAGAAGGCAAATGTCAGGGGTTTATGATCAGTATAGGCAACAAATGGGCGAGCTTCAAGGAAGTAACGGAAGTGCCTCACTGCAAGATAGAGCCCCAGTAATTCCCGGTCAAAGGTACTGTATTTGCGTTCAGGAGCTCTGAGTTGACGGCTGAAGAAAGCTAATGGCTGCCACGAATCATTGATGAGTTGTTCAAGCACTGCTCCAACCGCAAAATCGGATGCATCGACCGTTAAGGCTGTAGGTGCGTCAGTACGAGGATGAACTAACATAGTTACTTTGATCAATGCTTCTTTTGCCTCGATGAAAGCCTTGTCCTTGTCGGCAGTCCAGTCAACAAGTTTAGCTTTCTTGGAAGTTGCTGAATACAGAGGTCGCATGATGTCAGCAGCACGTGGGATGAAGCGGTGATAGAAATTAACCATGCCTAAGAACTCCTGTAGGCCTTTGGTAGTGGTAGGTTTTGCAAAGTCAATAATTGCTTGTACCTTTTTCCGCAGAGGGTACACTCCATCCTTGTTAATGTGATGTCCCAAAAAGTCTATATCCGAGACACCAAACTTGCATTTTGCAGGAGAAATGACAAGTCCATGTTCTTGAAGGCGTTCAAAAACTTGAAGTAAATGTGACTTGTGCTCACTCTCTGAATGGCTGAATATCAAAATGTCATCCAGATACACAAACGTACATGACAATCCTTGCAGAACAGTGTCCATCAGTCTTTGAAAAGCCTGTCCTGAATTTTTGAGGCCGAAAGGCATTCTTAAAAATTCAAATAGGCCGAAAGGAGTGATTATAGCTGTCTTTGGAACATCATCTGGATGAACAGGGATTTGGTGGTATCCGCGCACCAAGTCTATCTTTGAAAAAATGGTGCATCCTGCAAGGTTTGCTGAGAAATCTTGAATATGTGGAATTGGGTACCTGTCGGGAATTGTTGCATCATTTAATCGTCTGTAATCACCACAAGGCCTCCAGCTTCCAGACTCTTTGGGAACCATATGCAGTGGGGATGACCATTGACTACTGGAACGACGAACAATACCCATGGCTTCCATATTTCGAAACTCCTCTTTAGCAATGGATAACTTGTCTGGTGGCAGGCGACGTGCCCTGCTGTGAATTGGAGAACCTTTAGTGGGAATGAAATGTTCAACTCCATGCTTATTCAATGTACTTGAGAAGGTGGGTGTGAGGATTTCCGGAAACTCACTAAGTAATTTTGCATACACATTGTCTGGGGATACGTTGTGAATCCCTAAAGCCTGGCCCGTTGCACTGTTCAATGGAAATGTTGAGAAAGTTGTTGTATCCACCAACCTTTGTCCTTTAATGTCCACCATAAGATTGTATGCGCACAGGAAGTCAGCTCCTAAAAGGGGTTGCCTCACATTGGCAATGATAAATTCCCAAGGATAGCTGTGACCATCAAACAAGAGTGACAATGTTTTTGATCCATAAGAATGTATGACTGTGCCATTCGCAGCTTCCAGTGGAGGGCCAAATTTCCCTGAACGAGTATCCGCGGCAGAGGCAGGGAAAACACTAACTCGGGCACCTGTGTCTACCAGAAAACTGCGGCCTGACTTCTGGTCCCTGGCATGGAGCAACGTTGGTTGATGCGATGAGCGCCTTTGTCGGTAATCACCATTGAGAAGATTGCACATATTAACATCCTGTCGAATTTGGCGAAGGCCGGTCGTCATTGGCGCTGCTGGCGACCGGCTGGACCGTTTCCCGGAAATTTACAAGGCGATTGACACTTGCGAGCTTTGTCACCAAACTTCATATGGAAGAAACAAAAGTCTGAATGAGCCTCTTCATTTTTGGGACTGTCTTTGCGAGAGTTAATCCTAGAAATCATGTGCATAGGTGACTGTTGCTTTGCTAACCACAATGTATCCGCTCGAAGTGCAAGTGCTCTGGGATCTTCAAAGTCACCTTCTGCAATCTGCAAACGTATATCCTCTGGCAGTTGCTCTAGGAAAATCTGCTCAGCAATTAAGCAAGGCTTGTGGCCATCAAGTAGGGACAGAATTTCGTCCATAATAATTGAAGGTTTACAGTCACCTGGGTTTTTGTAGTGGAGAAGTCTGCTTGCTCTCTCGCGGCGACTAAGTCCAAAAGTAGCAAGGAGTTTAACCTTCAAATCTTCATACTTTCCATTTGTTGGAGGATTTTTAATAACATCATAAATCCGACTGGCAGTAGTCTGATCCAGAGCTGAGATAACATAATAATATTTTGTGGCATCTTGAGTAACATTCCTTATGTGGAACTGAGCCTCTGCCTGGCTGAACCAAATGTGTGGTTGTGCATCCCAGAATGTTGGTAACTTAAGTCCCACAGCATTAACATTGTGTTCAGTCATTTTGAACTAAAATCCAATTAAAGTTCTAGTCAGGGTCACCACTTTGGTGGATGCAGATGTGAAGGCATGAAGAGTTGGTTTTAGACTGATTTAATTACAGAAAATCAATACAAGGCAATGTGTGTCACAATGTCATATTTCACAGTTCATTGTTATTAGCAAGTTCTCTGTTAGTCTGTTGCTTGAATGTGTGAACCACCACAACATTATATATTGTGCAATTGATACTTTAGTGACATTATCATATGATCTGAAGCATCAAGTGTTAACTTTGTTGTATAATGATATTGTCACCAGTCAAAGCAGTTCATGAATTGTACCCTTGAATTTGTATATATTATGTTTTTTTTTTATAATCATGGACCACCTCATAGTGAACATAAATGTATTTGATCAACCAATCTCTCTCTCTTCCTTACTTGCTATAACCTATTTTCTTACTTTCTTAATCACCATCATATATCATTACAACCATATATCATAGTTTTCTGATTATTCACTCGTATATTTTGAATATATTATATTATTTCTTCTACCTTGCTATAATCTATATTATTATATTGTCTAGCTAAGTGTAATTTTCTTTTTTTTCTTTCGTTTCTTCTTCTTTTTATTGTATTTATTTATCTTTATGTTTGCTTCAAATAACATTCTTTCCTAATATACCATAATGACATACTCTTAAACTCTTTTAACTTATAGCCTGCTTCTATAATTATTTGTACTTGTATATGTATTTGCATTTGGTTAAATTCTTGACTTTGACAATCTCATATTGGTAAAGGCACATATAATTTTGTAATTATCTGCCTACCATTTTTTAAAAACTAATGCAATATCAATAGATTATCACCTAATGTACTAATAATGGTCAATAAACTTGAAACTTGAAACTTGAAACTTGAAACAAGACCATAAGTTGAATGTTAATTTTGACACTGTATGGGACGCCTTTACGCACAGAGCTGATATATAGTGAAAATGTTGTTACTTTGTGGTTCTATTGACCAAGTATTATCAAGATACCTGTCAGGAGAAATAAACAAGAAGTCAGCACTTGCTTCACGGAAAGTGATC
This sequence comes from Platynereis dumerilii, assembly GCA_026936325.1. Lineage (NCBI taxonomy): Eukaryota > Metazoa > Annelida > Polychaeta > Phyllodocida > Nereididae > Platynereis > Platynereis dumerilii. Next base: position 22,467 of record JAPTHN010000172.1, read on the forward strand.
ATGACAGGCAACAGATAACCAACATTTATACTCCACCAAGACAGTTTTCTATTGTCTTTTGCCGTGGTATAACCAACAGATTTGTTAGTTATACCACTGTTGGGGATTAAGTTAGCCTGTTGTACTGTTTTTTCTGCAAACCACGCACCTAAAAATGACAACAAAGCCACAAAAATCAGTTTCAAATCTTTCAGGAGTCATATGGAGTATAAGTCGCTTATACAACTCATTTTCGGTGTATAACTAACATTTCAGGGGTTATTTACCTCGGGCTAAAGCCCTCGGTCAATAACCACCTGAAATGTTAGTTATACACCTCAAATTCGTTGTATAACCTATACGTGTTTAGCTCCCTCAGGTCTAAGGGCAGCGATGCACAGCTCCCCATGTGGTGAGATAACAACATGATAACTTGATGATACAAATAGATCTGATTACATTTTCCACATTCTTCCTATGATTTATGTCTATAGCAAAATTGTGTTGTCCAACTTTTGGCAACAGCACTAGTTTAAATGTTTTGTAGTCCATCATAACTAGTAGTGCCTGACGTAACACAAATAACGTGTTGGTTACATGACATTAACTCAATGCCAACTAAACTGTCATGTCCATTTTTCTTATCGATTTCGGGGAGGGATAATTATTGTTCTTTCGATGAGCATGCAGTGTGACTGGTCATTCATTTTATTTGTACAGACGAAACTTTGAAAGATTTTTTTTTCAAATTCTACTCCTTCAATCAAAATCTTCCAAGTCGGGAGTTTCATACAGTTTGAAATTAAGGCACCTAAAGCAAGCTGCTTAGAATCCAAACCAAATGTAGGGCCTATTTATGACATTTTGTGTCAAATTTGGATCCAACTAAAATGAAATCTGTTTCGAACATGGACATCAAGTTTCAAACAGTTACCTGATTTATCAGTACAGTTCTGCATGGTGGCCATTCATAATGAGGACCCGGACTTTTGCTAAGCTGCCAGATGCCAAGAAAATGTATATAATAATCAGGAAAAGCAAGATCTGCTGCTGCTTTATTCTGCCTCTCAGCACGGTATCACCAGTTACTGTACCTGTTTGAAAATATTTTTGCCTTTTAATTAAAGCAGATCTGCAACAGATCCTCCACCAGAACGTTCTCATTGTTATCATCCACACAGTCATTTTTGCCGGAACAACTCATAACATGAAAGGAATTTTTCAGAAGCTCCATGATTTTTTTTGTCCATGCTGCATAAATAATTGGACATACTGAGCCAAACTGTATGAAAACATATTTTGTTTTCCTGTTTCTCATCCCTGTTCATACAATTTCTACATTATGTACATATGCACAATAATTCTGGAAATAAATACTTAAATTAAAGTTTACTGGTTATTCAGAAGAGAGAACTTGACCAGTGAAGATTAACAATGTCCGAAGGGTAATAAGACATTCTATTTGAATTGAACAGGTTGCCAACAACTGCACATGTGTGCCCCTGCTGAGACTGATGTACAGGCCAACACAAGAATGGTTGTCAGTAGCACCTGAGATTGTCAGAAGAGTGAATTGAGACGTAGCACTATGCCTTTTTGTCGGTAATAATACACAATCCTGGGTGGTCAAGGAAACTGCCTCACAATTAGGCACCACATGGTCAGTGCATGGAATTTATAGCTTCCTTTATCAAGTAAGCCTTCTACACTCTAAAAAAATCCATGTTGGTTTTTTGCATTGAAATTTGGTTTTTCAAAAAACCATTTTGAATCTAAAAAACCAATTTTGTCTGAAATGTTTTAGAGTGTAGAGCAACTTCCCTGGTCAATATGTACTGAAAGGAGGTGGTCAGAAGAGGCAATTGCAATGTGGACAAGGAAGCTGAATATTGAGGCGGATAAGCAAATAATCATTATCTATCTATCTATCCATCTATCTATGTATGTATGTATGTATCTATCTATCTATCTATCTATGTATGTATCTATCTATCTATCTGTCTTACTGTCTATCCATCTGCCTATCTATCTCTCTATCCATCTCTCTATCCATCTTAGACCATCTATTCATCTATTCATCTATTCATCTATTCATCTATCTTTCTATCTTTCTATCTATCTATCTATCTATCTATCTATCTATCTATCTATCTATCTATCTATCTATCTATATATCTATCTACCCAGCCCATTCTCCACCCCAGAATGAAATACGTACTTCATGGACTTTTTGCACCTCAATATAAACATCGGTCTTCATTCTGAAGGAACAAGAAGGACGTCCTTCATTCTCATGTGTAGATCACACAGCTGTTTAGAATGAACACCATTCTTCATTACTGCACAATTCTACAAAATAAAAGCTGGTCTTCATTCTCTCGAAATCAGGATGAAAATGAAGGATGGTCTTCATTGCAAAAGCAAATAAATGCTGTATTTCATTATTTCAACTATTGTAGAAATGTAGGCCAGTCTTCATATCCAGTTTTAAAAAAATTGTCATTACTCCAGTCCAATACCCTGAATAAAAATCACTTTATAAGATCATGTAAGAGTTACCGGTAGTTCATTCTTGCATAAATGAAATACCTACCTTCATTTTTTGATAAAGATTGCATTGGGTTTATTTTTCAGTAATGTCAATGTTGAATCCTATATGTATAGCCTCATTTCCAGCTGTGGCAGGTTTGTTAGAATATAGTCAATCTACAGGGGTGGATCCAGGATTTTTTTAGGGGGGGGGGGGGGGTAGCAGTATATTCAGCATTGGGAATAGAAATACTGCAAGACTTTTTGAAGGGTCAGTGGCAGATCCAGTCAGGGTTGCCGGGGGGGTCATGTATTTTTTGGCATGTCATTTCAAATCATTTAAATATTTATTTGTGCCGCACAAATGTACTGCAGATTGACTTGTTCTAATTAATGTGTATTGCCCTATATAAAGAAATAAACATTCATCATTCACATTCCCCCCCCCTGGATCGGCCAATAGGGTGGGGGTCATTCTGGTTATTGCTTTTTTTAACCCCCCCTTTTTGAAGCTTTGACACCCCATTTGGCCATGCCTGATTTTTCTGGCTGGGGGGGGGGGGGGTTCTCTTCAACCATAAATATAATGCATGTTTTTTTCATAATGACATTTTTTAAAAATCATTATTATAAAAATAACATGTTATTTAAGTTTTTTAACATAGTCCATTTAAACTTTTAAAATAAGTTTACTATTATGATGTTTCCATCACCCCTTTACTGGTTACATAACCTTGGTGATGTCCATTGAATGCATCATTGCTCAGGTCATTATCAGAGTATGATAGGGGTAGTGTCTTATCTAAGTATCATTTCTTGCACCCCTTCCATTGTAATACATGTATAATAGCATTTATTAGATAAGTATAGCTGACCTATTTACATATTTGTAAGTTATATTTAATATTAGACTAATACCATTACAGAATTTTATGAGAACAGTTCATTTTGCCGTATTTCAATTTTATCAAATTTGGTTACAGGCCTACTTCCTTTTAAGGTGTTTAGACTGACCATGTACCACAATAATATATATATATATTCTTTTATTGACATTAATAAATATCACAATTGATACATATGTCATTTGTATATACATGTTATAAGAAAGTTAAAATAAAGTGAGCATATTGATACAAACATAAAAACGAGTAATAGTATGCAAGATTAAAAGAAATACAAACTAGGTTCCAGCCACCCAAATAGTTAAAAAAATACTGTAGGTATAAAACAACAATTAATATAGATCATAGACAATAAAATACAAACATCAATGATACTAGCTTACATATAGCCATTTTAGCTTATCTAAGAAAATTATGATTGATTAAGACCTAAGCGACAGACATGCAAGTCAACAAATTATACATTAATTAACAATGCTTGATATTTCATATTTCAACATTATATACTAAACATTCATTCAATTACATACATTGTTGCTTTAATATTGATAGTACTAATGAAGGTAATCATTATTTTCATAATTATCATGATTGTGAATTATGACCATGTGGATGTAGGAGATATGTTGCTTTAAATTTAAACATCAGCCTGAAGTAAAAATTTCCCTAGAGCATTTAGTAGGTCAGATTCCTTACTTTTCATTATTGATGTAAACTTGTCAGTGTCATTCAAAGATAGAAAATTGTTGATAAGTTTAGCAGCTGTTGCGAACAGGTTTTCACGGAACAATTCATTAGCAGGGCATACTACAAGGCAATGGATTTCATCCTCCACCACATTTAATGAACACTTTTCACATATTCTGTTTGCTACGGGAATCACTGGTTTTTGATGTCGGCCTGTTTCAATTCGTAAACTGTGGGAACTTGTCCTGAATCTGGCAATTTTAGTTAACACCTTGCGGTTTTGTTGCAGCCTGAGATATGGCTCTAATCTACAATCAGTCTTAAAAAGCTTATATGTTCTAAGTTTTGGTTGCTGTGTACTATCATTTATGGATATGAATAATTGTTCCTGTTCTATTTCATAAATAATGTTGAACCTCTGACATTTATTCATATAAATTTGTCAATTTTCATGGAAATTATTAGACATATGGATCTATTCCCATTTTGGAATTCAGTACATTGGGAATTGGGATATAGGCCTATTTACTCACTCAAACCCTTGAAACAAACAGTCTGTTTGTTTTAAGCTTTTAAAACATTTTAGGCCTGCTCATTCAAAAGTCTTGTCTAATGTCATCGATAGCTCTTATTCAGGTTTTTACATACTATAACCGTCGAATTAATTAAATTATATTCTGCATGTGTTAGATTTCTTCATGAATGTAAAGAAATTATTTTAATGCCATTAAAAACCCGTTTTTTAAATATTTTTACAAATCATGCAAACCATGACTTTCTTGAAGTCTTAAAGCCAATTAAAAGCACGCAATTTTGTTGATTGAAAGTGTACTATATACTCTAAATGGGCATGTACCTTGATGATCTTCAACTGCATCTTAGTTTTATTTTACCCAACTGAGTTCATCATTTCTTTTATCAAAAGCAACAAAGGCCCACTTCAGACAAGGGAAGAAGGGAGGGGAGAAGGGCTGGGGAAGAGAGGAGAGAAAAGGAAGGGCGTAGGCGTAAAAACCAGGGGGCAGGAGGGGGCAGCTGCCCCCTAAAATGGCAACCTTTTAAATTAAAATTGAATTTGGGCCAAGATTTGAAAATTTTGAGCAGAAGCCCCCATTTGGACCCAATGATGGATTCCCCCCCCCCCCCCATAGCTAGATCACCTCTCCTACGTATTTTATATAATATCTCCTGGGGGATTTAATATGTGTTACACTTTTAAAAAGGAAGAGGGTTGTTATGAAATTTGAATTACTACAATAACCCAGTTACTAAAATTTATAACTGGTAGAAATTACATCCAAGAATACAATAAAATGTCAATTAATTGCATGTATGTGAGGTTCCACACAAATCTGCAGCTTCAATCAGTATGAAACTTTGATAGTCTCAACGTCTCATCATAAATACACTGTAACATGATTGCAGGTATTATTTGGAGAAAATAAAGGGTCAAAGAGGACAATTCAGCAGAAAGCAGGTTCACTTTTGGCAGCTACCAATACTATAGGCATATCTATATTGGAAAATGAATGACATTCTTTATCTTCACTGTAAGAACCTTACCGTAGAAAACTACAGTAACTACCGGCAGACTCCTTTGCCGGCAACTACTGTAGTTTTTTACAGCAACAAAAATCACTACTGTAATTCTGCTGTACGGTACTTACTGTAAAAACTACAGCAATCAATATATCTTACTGTAGTTTGAAAACGGCATCTTACCGTAGTTTTTACAGTAATAGATTTTCATACTGTAAAAGCATTACGGTAAATTACTGTAGTTTTTACGGGAAGGGGACCTTGTACTGCAGTTTTAACTACAGCTGATTATTGTAGATCTTACAGTAAGATTATTCTATACCGTAGTTCTTTTGGGGTGTGTTTTATTATAGGGACCACTTTATTCAAATGCAGGGACAATTTTATTTAAACAAGATAATTGGTAAAACATGTCCATGAACAGAATAACCAATGAACTTGATGAGATGCTAAAATGGAAACAGTAGTTAAAATAGAAGAAATTCCATAATTTTGAACAGCATTTCAGACTTCAGTAAAATATCCTGTAACTGGTCCTTTGGACTCCTGAAAAAGAAGAAAATCATATGAGTTGATGAAGCATTCAAGTAATAAAGAATCAGTTAATTGAATGTTTAATGAACATACTTAGTTTATTCAACACACTTACCCAGTCAATGTTTACTCAACTCCACTGCTAAAACAAGAAATAAACATGGAGCCACTGAACAGTGCCACCTCTTCCTTTGAATAACTGTCCAAGAATGACTCTAATACAATTGTCTAATACTGCCAATAAATTCAGTTTATGTAACTGGGTCACAGTTCTGCGTCAGTGATTTTCCCTCTAATTACCCCTCTAATTACCCCTTAATTGATGCCATATACTCATATAATATGCATGCAAAGTGACACCTTGTGGTATTCCTGAGAAATGACAACTAGTATACAATTGTGTATAGTTTGATATTATTCCATTTAGACCTTAGATATTATTTAGAGTGTATTTAGCAATTTAATAAATGGACATCCTACAAATGTAATACAGTACAGTTTAAAAAAATAAATAATCTAATCTAATTTGTCAATCAAATGCTACACAATACAGATTTTTTCAAAGTAATTTTCATATGTATCTCATCTTTATAAATGAATTTGCCATATTGAATCTGTAAATTCATATATTTTAGAGAATAATGAAAAAAGCCTAATATTATATAGTCCACATTTTAAATAATTATATATTTTTAAGTATTATACTAGATAGTTGGGTGAACATTGTGATACAAATACATGTATGTCTACAAAAATATTGATATGATTTTAAAAACATATTTCATGGACATAAATATGAGGGATGTCTATTTTCCAATATAATATCTCCAATTAGAACTTAATGCTCAGCCATTGCTTGTGGACATGACACATTTGGTATATTCCCTTTATAAGGAATGAACTGTCAGTACAATGGCTTAATGTAGTTATTACAGTAGTGTGATATTGGATTACAGTAGTGGCTTGCTTGCTGTAAAATCATCTTGCTGTAATATGAAGCTCACAGTGGCTTGCTGTAACATTTACAGTAAGGCTTACGGTAGAGTTTTGTTTGCTGTAAAATCTACTGCAATTTGCCGTGATATGAAGGTTACAGTAGCTTGCTGTAACACTTACAGTAAGGCTTACAGTAGAGTTTTATTTGCCGTAAAATCTACAGCAATTTGCAGTAATATGAAGCTTACAGTAGCTTGCTGTAACATTTACAGTAAGTCTTACGGTAGAGTTTTGTTTACTGTAGCTTCTACAGTAGCTTACTGTATCAGAGTTGTACAGCAGCTTACTGTAGTTTCTACAGTAATTCACTGTACAAACTACAGCAATTTGTTACAGTGTTGTACATGTTCCTTCAGAATTAAATACAACCTTCATTTCCATGTGACAAAAGTCCATAAAGTACGTATTTCATTATGTGTGGAGAATGTGTTGCTATCTATCTATCTATCTATCTATCTATCTATATATCTATCTACCTACCTACCTATCTATCTATCAACACATTCTCCACCCATAATGAAATACGTACTTTATGGACTTTTGTCACCTGGAAATGAAGATTGTATTATATTCTGAAGGAACATGTACAATATAAAGAATGCCATTCATTTTCCAATATAGATATGCCTATAGTACGGGTAACTGCCTAAAATGGACCTGCTTTCTCCTGAATTGGCCTCTCTTTGACCCTCATTTTGCCTCATATGAAACCTCTGATCACGTAACAGTGTACTTATGATGAGATGTTGAGGCTTTCAAAGTTTCATACTGATTGAAGCTGCAGATTTGTGTCGAACCTCAAATAATTAAATGAACATTTTATTGTTTTCTGGGATGTAATTTCTCCCAGTTATAAATTTTAGTTACTGGGTCGTTTTAGTAGTGATTGAAATTACATAACAACCGTTTTCCTTTTTAAAAGTGTAACAAATTTAAATCCTCTAGAGCTTCCTCTTCCTTCTCTCCTCGCTTCTCTGCTTGCTTCTCCCCATAGGGATGGGAGAGGTGATTTATGGGGGGGGAGCCCCTTGTTGGATCCGAATGGGGGTTTCTGCCAAAAATTTTCAAATCTTTGCCAATTCAGTCTTTGCCCCCCGAACCCCCTTTATGTATTTTTAGAAGACCTTCCAGCAGGTACTCTATTTGAGGGGGCCTCTGTTCCGGGTGGGCCTATATTTGAGGTGGGCCTTTGTTGTTTTTGATAAAAGAAATAATGAACTCAGTTGAATGGGTAAAATAAAACCTGCAGTTGAAGATCAACTGTCAACTCACAAATGTACATTGAGAGTATAGTACACACTTTCAATCAACAAAATTGCTTGCTTTTAATTGGCTTCATCACTCCAGGAAAGCCATGGTTTGCATGCTTTGTAAAAAACTAAAAAAAAAACAGGGTTTTTATGACATTAAAATACTTTTTTTGTATTCATGAAGAAATATGAACTAGGCCTATCTAATGCATGCAGTAATAATTTAGTTAATTTGATGGTCATAGCATGTTAAACATGACTAAGGGCGCTTATAAGAGCTTTCAATTGACATTAGACACGACTTTTGAATAAGCAGACCTAAAATGTTTAAACTTGAAACAAATAGATTGTTTGTTCCAAGGTTTTAAGAGAAGAAATATACAACAGGTTCCCAAATTGATTTATATTTCTCAAAACTATGCTAAATAGTAGCTATTCCTGGATACAATATAGTAAAATATGCTATAAAGTATGAATCAGGCCTCTAACCAAATTTGCTGAATGATTTATTGCTAATTAAAGAAAGTCTGAGTTTTGATAAAATTGAAATATGGCAAAATGAACTTTTCATAACAAATCTGTAATGGCATCATAGTCTATCAAGATTTTAAAAATATAACTTACAAATATGTAAATAGGTCAGCTATACTTCTCTAATAATTGCTATTATACATGTATTACAATAGAAGGGGTGCAAGAAATGATACTTAGATAAGACACTGCCCCCATGATAATCTGATAATAGCATGAGCAATGATGCATTCAATGGACCAAGGTTACATAACCAGTATAGGGGTAATGGAAACCTCATAATACATGTAATAAACTTATTTTAAAAAGTTTAAAATGCACTATGTTAACAACACTTACATGATGTGTTATTTTTACATGATTTTTTTTAAATGTCATAATGAAAACATTATATTAACAGAGCTACAATATAAAAACTATCAACATTTATGGTTAAAGTGAACCCCCCTTCCTACTCCCAGAAAAAGCAGGCATGGCCGCATGCAGTCTGGTGCCCTGCTATGTGAACACACGAGGCCAGGCAGACCAGGCCAGGCCGCATGGGGTGTCAAAAGCTGCAAAAAAGGGGGGGGTCAATAAAGCCATAACCAGAATAACCCCCACTCTTTGATCCAGGGGGGGGGATGTGAATGAAGAATGTTTATTTCGTTATGTATAGCTTAACACATTGATTAGAACAACTCAATGTGCTGTACATTTTAATATGCTGCACAAATAAATATTTAAATAATTTGCAATGACATGCCAAAAAAGGCCGGCTCCAATCCTGGCTGGTCTTGCAATATTTCTATTTGGCAAAAAAAACAAAAAAAACATTCTCAATGCCGAATATATTGCTATCCCTCCCCCCCCCCCAAAAAAAAAAATCTCTGGATCCAACCTAGCTGTCTATCACAGCTTTGGAAATGAGAGTTGTACAGGACTAAATTTTGACATTAGATCTACTCAAAAATAAACTCTATGCAAAATTTATTTACAAAATTAAGTTAGTATAGGTCTTTCATTTATGCAAGAATGAACTAACTCTTATGAAGAGTGATTTTTATTCGGGTATTGGACTGGAGTTATTACAATTTGACTGGATATGAAGACTGGCCTTCATTTTCTGCAAAAGTTGAAGTAATGAAGTGCAGTATTTATTTGCTTTTGCGATGAAGACCATCCTTCATTTCATCCTGATTTTGAGAGAATGAAGACCAGCTTTCATTTTGTAGAATTGTATAGAAATGAAGGCCGATGTTCATTCTCAACAGTTCTGTGATCTATATATGAGAATGAAGGACGTCCTTCTTGTTCCTTCAGAATGAAGACCGGTGTTTATAGTTAGGTGCAAAAAGTCCATAAAGTACGTATTTCATTCTGGGGTGGAGAATGGGCTGCTATCTATCTATCCATCTATCTATCTATCTATCTATCTATCTATCTATCTATCTATCTATCTATCTATCTATCTATCTATCTATCTGACACTCCCTCAACTTAAAGCAATAGTTTTTGCTACGATTGTCACATGTGGCAAGTTAGCAATTATCATTAA